>PVJD01005741.1:0-110049 GCA_004026545.1 Mormoops blainvillei
AAAGAAAGAAAGAAAGAAAGAAAGAAAGAAAGAAAGAAAGAAAGAAAGAAAGAAAGAAAGAAAAAATTAACTCCCACATTAACAATAATACCTGTTTTCTCAAATTACCTTTTTCTGAGATCCTTAAGTTTCTGTGCAGTTATTATGATTGTTGTGTTTTTATTAAAGCACAAAAGAGTAAAAGAATATCCAAATGTAGACTGCCAAGAGTGACTATTGAGTATCTACATACAGCAAATGTTACCTGTTTTCTTAACAATGGGGACAAGATAAAGATTGTGTACATCTCTCAGGTTCAGAGAATCAGTTTCCGTGTGTGTTCAGAATCAGGATTTTTTTCTATCACCTGCTTTTAGTTAGGCAACATGTATGTACATTTAGTCAAAAAGAGATATAAAAATATATATCATTCCAGAAGACTGTTCAGTTTAAATAAAACAGTTTAACTCTGCTGTTAACATATAAAGCACTATACACTTACATATTGTTACTTGGCTCTAATAATTTGTCAAGTACTTATATCTTGGGCATTTTTCCAAAATTTTATTTTGTACTTTGTTTTCTTTATCAGAAATCTCACCCACTCCTTTGATATAATTCTCAAATCTATATGTTCACACCAAGCATTTTATTTGCATCTTGCCCTATGTTTCTATCTGCATATTTACTATTTTAACCAGATATACAATTGACACCTTGCAACAAAAACTGAATCTGAAAAAAGGATCAAAAATAAAAGAAAAAATAAAGGATTCACTTATTTCAAAGAATTGGAATGAAATCTGAAGAAACAGACTTTTGGAAGTACAGAAATCAAAATAATTGCAGTTATTTGGTAGGATAAATTAATGAGCAACATCTTTAGTGTTTCTGCATTAGAGTGGATTAACTTCACTTACATTTTTCTAGCCTTTCCTACGTGGAACCAAATTCCCCAAAGTGAGAATTACATTAGTTATCTTGGTTCACAGACATACATTTTAACATATAGGGGGGGACATGACAAGGAGAAACATAATTCACCAAAATTAATCACAATGGAAACATAGTAATATTCCAAATGCATATCCAAAAGGGAGGGAAGATTCTGGCTAGTTTAAAGCAACATTTTCTATCGTGTAGTCTATATCATATCAACATTCCAAATCAAATCAGACTCTCTCATGTCTCTGAAATTGCACATGCATCTGTGTCCCTTTACTTTTTCATTTACCTGTATGTGGATTTTAACTTCAGAGTCAAGATCTCTGCACCTGGTTATTAATAATAAATATTTTCAGGCACTTGCTGCAAATGCTTACTTATTTATAAAATTGATTTTGTTAAACTCTTTTTTAAAAAAATTTTCAAATAAACTTAGACTCCCAGGGTAATTGCAAAAATTGTGAAGAGACTTCTGTGGACCTTAGCTCTATCGGTAGTCAATGCATTTAAGTATAGACCACAGATCCTCTCCACAATTTGTGAGCTGTAGTTCAAAAGTTTTATTTAGTTTACAAAATATTTTCTGGACTCTTCTAATGTTTCCTGCTATGTGCCTATCATTCAGAGGCCAACTAAAACTTTGGCAGCATTCTGCAATACAGTTCAGTTCTCAAATATTTTTCTTTGTTGATTCTTGTTAGTTCCTCATGGAGGACACTCAAGGTCTATGGGGGACTTCATGCACGTTAAAGTACCTCTTCCCCATACTCTTCTGGTCACTTTTGGCCTGCTCCATGTTTTCCATACCTGTGGCTCTATTTTGCTTGTTAGTTTCTTTGGAGGGGGACGGGAACAATTGTGGAAAGAATGGGAAAGAACTAGACAAAGAACATGTATGAAAGACCCGTGGATGTGGACAACAGTGTGGGAATTGACAGTGGGAGTGGGGATTGAGATGGGTGGAGGAGGACAAACGGGGAAAAAATTGAAACAACTGTAAAAGAATAACAATAAAAAATGATTTTAAAAAGTATGTCTTTTTCTAGCTTCCTCCCCCTCTTAATCTTCTCTTTACTCTCTAGTACAGAGCTGAAACGTTACCACCTCTTTGCTATTTTTGGCTTTGTGCAAAATAGTGATCCAAATTATAGTCTGTGTTTGGTCTACACTATAGTGTCTGTGGTCACAATAATGGTGATTAGGGAAGGGCCCAGATAGTTGACTCCACCCCAGGGTCTCTGCCACTGTTGGGTCTGTTAGGGAGTGGGACTGTGTTTCTTATTCTTGAATTCTCTTGGTGATGGGTGGGGGTTATTCATTACTATCCCCTATAATCTTCCAGTACTTGTGAAAACGGTAAGGACATCATTGCTTTTGTGGTGTTTTCCTAGAGTAGAGAGCTTTAGTTATACGATTCCATTTTGCAAGGCACCCCCTTGTTTTTAAACAGGGAAAGCAATATATTTTTTTAGGCCTTTTATTTATTTATTTTTTAATTTTTAAAATTTTTTTTGAGAGGATCTCTGCCTGTTAGCAGTTTGGGATTATTGTCACTATGCTATTCAGGGTGAGGCACTTAGGAAAAAATACAAGCCACAAAATGCCTCAAGGCAATCAACTGAGTTGTTCCCAAGTATTTTAGCCAGTCCACCTTCATTTGTGCATCTTTCAGTCTTCTGATATTTGTTTTAGTTATAAAATTTTGCCCAGGTTTCTCTGTATTTAGCTGAATGAATAGAGTGGAATGCATTATTCCATCATGTCAAAAGTACAGAAAAAATTATTTGAGTGCTATAATACAAAGGGATAATGCAACTGAGTAGCGATATAGAAAAGGCTTAAGAAAGTAAAAGTTAATTATGAAATAAGCTAGATGGGAAAGTTTAAATCAGAAAAATTAAACTAAGGAGAGTTACTGTGTTTTTGGCATTAAGGCAAAGAGAAATAAAAATTCTCATGATCTATTAATATTTAACACATTATTTATTTTTAAAACTTTATTGTATTTTTTCTATTACCATTTAGTCCCTATGTATCTCCCTCCTTCCAGCAATCACCACACTGTTTTCCATGTCCATGAGTCCTTTTCGGTTTTTGCTCAGTCTCTCCACCCACTCACACCCCACTAGCTGTCATCCTGCTCTCCATGTGTGAGTCTGTCCCCATTTTCCTTGTTAGTTCAGTTTGTTCATTAGATTCCACATATGAGTGAAATCATGTGGTATTTGTCTTTCTCTGACTGGTATTTAGTATCAAGAGTCACAAAAATGTATAAATTGAGTGGTACTAAGGTAAAAAAGAATGTTAAAGGCATTTGGGTCATTAAACTCATAGACAGGTTAGTGAATATGAAAATTATGAGAAGAAATTCACATTATTTAATAGGGTTGCACATACAAATTCCTAAGGTATTAAAGCTAAGCGGTTCAATACAAGGGCTTTCTGAGATGTAAGTTTAAGACATTGTAGTAAAAAAACAATCAAAATTTAAGGGATTAAAAAAAGTCAAGCAATCACACAATATCCTTTTAATTTGGTGATTACAAATTACGTAGCTTAAAACTGATCTTTGAGGTCAAAATAAAATTCTTCAGCAGTATACCACAGGTCCTGACATTAGGACATAATGCTCTAATACAGGAACTGCTGAAGTCTGAGCTCATGTAAACCCTAATATATTTTTGGAAAAATAATACCTCCTGTCATATATCATTCAAAGAGATTTCATTTATATGCAATAAACTTAAAAATGTACAGTTTGGTTAGTTTTGCTACATGCATACACCTGTGAAGCCACCAAAGGTAAATAGAGCATTTCTAACACCCCCACAACTTCCTTGTGCCTCTTTGTAGCCAATCCTACCTATGGTTTAAAGAAACCTTCGTGTCGCTGTCTCCTCGAATTTCATATGGAATACATTAGTACATTTGGCTTCCTTTGCTCCTTATAATGATTCTGAGATTTATAGACATTGCATGTATCAATAGTTTATTCCTTTTCATTGCATAGATTAGTGTCCCATTGTATGAATACACTATGTTTGTTTTGCTCATTCATTCCTCTGTTAACAGTAGTGTTGTTCCCAATTTTTAGTTCCTAAAAATAAAATGGGTATAAATATCTGGGTACATTTTTTGTCTGGACATATGTTTTACTTTCTTTTTTTGGAGGGAAATGCATGAGTCAAAAGACTCCCTCTCCAGGTAGGTGGATGTTTAACTCTGTAGAAGTTACACTGTTTTCCAAAGTACCTATACAATTTTTATATTCCCTCCAGAAGAATTCTAGTTTTTAATACACTTGCCAACATTTCTTATCATCAGTCTTTTCATTCTAAACATTCAAAAGGGTATCTAGTCTTGGCAGTGTGGCTCTGTTGGTTGGAGAATCATCCTGTGACTGAAAAGTTGTGGGTTCGATTCTCGGTCAGGGGACATACCTATGTTGTGGGTTCCATCCTCCATCTCCGATCCAGGGTCTGAGTATAGAGGATCCAAGTCCCAGAGTGCATGGAGGCAACCAATCTATGGTTCTCTCTCGCATTGTTGTTTCTCTCTCTCCCTCTCTGTCTAAAAATAATGAAAAAAAATTGTGCTCAGGTGAAGATAAAAAATAAATAACAAATAAAAAGCATGTAGTTGTATCTACTTATAGTTTTAATTTGCATTTCCTTTTTTAACTAATGAAGTGAACATCTTTTTTTATTACTTATTACCTAATCTTATATCCTCTTTTAACTTTTGTTATTTGTTAGCTCTACCATTTGTTAATTGTAGCTACAACTAAAATTTTATGACTATTTTTGAGGAGTTAAAGATTCAAGTCTTTTTCACAGAAAAGCCCAAATAATTAATTTAGATATTCTTTCTTCTGGGAGGTAGAGCCTACATCTCCTCCTTTCTAGTGTAGGCTAAGCTTTGTAACTCATTTCAAATAGTGTACAGAAAGGGAGGGAACCTCCAGTAATTATTTACAGAGGAAATGCCTGGCAACTGTTACCTTAACCAAGTGACTGAGATTAACATCATTTGTGATAGTCTTGATATGAAGTATTCCATGTATGATACAATCACTTCCCTTCTCTGATGTTCTTCCCAAAACCTCACGGTAAGAGTCTACTCATGAGAAAACACCAGACAAATCTAAGGTAAGAGACACTCTACAAACAGCCTACACATTCTATTAAAAAAAAAACCAAACAAACTCAAGCTCATGAATAAGGAGGAATCAGTAATTGTCATAGACTGAAGAATACTAAGGAACACTATATAAGTATCAGGTCAACCCATTATACACCTTAAACTTATACAATGTTATATGTCAATGATAGCTCAGTAAATCTGGAAAAAAAATGCTTCAAAAATCAATTATAAATACTTTTGAAACAAATTTAAGCATTAGAAAATCCCAGCCAAAAAATATGTTACAAAATAGAACTAAATGTAAATAAAAATATGATTAATACAAGTAAATTTTAAAATTATTATACTAATGCATGATTCAATAATATCACAAGATATGATATCAACACACAAGAAATGTGATTTATATAATGAAAACAAGCAATAAAAGACAGAACATTTTAAAAAGTAATACTGTTCATAATTGCTCTAAAGTAAATAAATATTTATGTTTAAATCTAAACATAGACAGTATCTTATATAAAAATTACAAATGCAATGAACAAAATCAATGAAAACCTACATAAATGAATAAATGTATCATGTTCATTGACTAGACAAATCAACATAGAAATTCATTCTCCCAAAATGATCAATGGTTTAATGCAATTCATAATTCCTTTCAAAATCTCAGAAAAGTTTTTTTTATTGTTTATTTGGGTTTTTTTTTAGACAGAGACAAGCTTATTTTACAATTTATATGAAGAGCCAAACAATTTTGAAAGTGAAGTATGAAGTGGGAATTATCACACTTCCCACTGGCCACGCATTCTATATAGCTACATAATCAAGACTGTGCTATTATCACAGAGGAGAAATGGATCAATGAAACAGATAGACCACCCAGAAATATAATCACACCAATATGCCCAATTACACTTTGATGAGAAAAAAAAAATCCAATATAGAAGGAATACCATATTGATAAATGGTGGTTGGAGTAATTGGATATAAATAGGCAAAAACTAAATCTTTACTGAACCTCATATTTTATGAAAAACTTAGTATAGATCTGTAGCTTAAATATAAAACATAAATCTATAAAATATCTAGAAAAAATATGGAAAAATCTTACTCACATAGGATTATGCAAATATATTGAGAGTTGACACCAAAGCATAGTTCATAACAGGACAAATGAATTATTTAGATTGCATCAAAATTCATAATTTTTGCTCTACGAAAGACCCTGTTAAGGGGATAATGAAACAAACTAAAGACTGGAAGAACATATTTAAATACCATATATCTGACAAAATATTTTATCTGAATTAAACAGAGAACTTTAAAATTTCAACATTAAAAAAGAAGCAACCTAAGTTGAAAATGGGCAAAAGGTATGGAAATACACTTCAGCAAAGAGAATATACAGATGGTAACATATACAAATATGTACAATATCAGTCACCATGAAAGAAATGCAAATTAAAACCACAATGATACTTATCAAAATTCCAATGTCATATTTCACAAAATAGAGCAAACAATCCTAATATTTGTATGGAACCATAAAAAACCCGGAATAGCCAAGCAATCTCGAGAAACAAGAACAAAACTGTAGGCATCGCATTTCTGATGTTAAATTATACAAAAAGGGTTTGGGAGATGGGTGAAAAAATAAAGAGATTAAAAAGTGCAAATGGATGGTTATAAAAATAGTCATAGGGCTTTGGCCAGTGTGGCTCAGTTAGTTAGAGCATCATCCTGTAACCAAAGGATTGCAGGCTCAATTCCCAGTCGGGGCATGTACGTAGTTTGCAGGTTCAGTCCCAGGTCCAGACACATGTGATCCCTGGTCTGGGCACATACGGTTGACCACCAATTAATACTTCTCTCCAGCATCGGTGTTTCTCTCTCTCCCTTCCTCTCTATCTAAAAACAATAAAAAATATCTTCAAGTGAACTTAAAAAAAAATTAAAAATAGCCATGGGTATGTAAAGTACAGCATAAGGGATATGGTATATAATGATATAAGAATTATGAATGGTGTCAGCTGGGTACCAGACATCAGGATGATCACTTCATATGTTATATAAATATTTAATCACTATGATTTATTTCTGAAACTAAAGTAACATTGTATGTTAGCTCAAATTGATAAATAAGAAAATTACAATAAAAGAAATTTTTTTAAATTAAAAAGGAAAAGTAAATAAACTATATTAGAAAGCTATAATAATGAAAAAGTTTAGTATTGGCATAAAAAATAAGCACATAGGTCAATGAAACAGAATAGAGAGCACAGTAGTGAACTCATACATGTATGATTAATGAATTTACAATTAAGGAACCAAAAATGCAATGAGGAAAGGACAGCCTTTCCAATATGTGGTAGGAAAAATGAACAACATCATGCAAAAGAATGAAACTGGACCACTACCTTACACCATATGTGGAGATCAACTCAAAATAGATTAAATATTGAATGTAAGACAGAACACCTAGAAGAAAACACAGGTGGTAAGCTCCCTAACATTAGTCTTAACGATAGTTTATTTTGGATTTGACATCAAAAGAAAAGGCAACAAAAGCATAAATAAAAACAGAAGACTGCATCAAATTAAAAAAACAAACAAACAAACACACACTGCTGTACACCAAAAGTGAAGAGGCAATATCTAGAATAGGAGGAACTGTGTGCAAATCATAAGTCTCAAATGTGGTTAATAACCAAAATATAAATAATAAATAAATAACTCATACAACTCAATAGCAAAAAACAAGCAATCCAATTAAAAATGGGCAGAGTATCTGAAGAGATATTTTCCAAATAAGATATACAGATGCTCAACAAATACATGAAAATGTTCTCAACTTTACTAAACATCAGAGAAAAACAAATTTAAAAAAATAAAAAAGTAATGAGATTTACCTCATATATGTTAGAAAGGATATTATCAAAACAAACATAACAAATGTTAGTTAATGATGCAGAAAAAAGAAAACCCTCGTGCATTCTTGGTTCGGGATGTAAATCAGTACAGTCACTATGGAAAACAGAGTGAAGTCTCCTCAAAAAAATAAAAAAAATAGTACTACTTTATAATCCATCAATTTCACTTCTGGTTAATTATCCAAAAGAACAAAAATAGTAACTCAAAAAGATATGTGTATTCTCATGTTCATTGCAGCATTATTTATAATAGTCAAGACATGGAAATGCCTAAGTGTCCATGAATGAATGACTGGATAAAGAACTTCTGAAATATACACAATGAGATATTATTTAGCCATAAAAAAGCAGGGTATCTTGACATTGGTGACATGAATGAACCTTGGGGGCAATATGTTAATGAAAATGAGTCAGACAAAAATACCAGTGATCTCACCTTTATGTGGAATCTAAACAAAACAAAACAAACAAACAAACAAAAAACAAAAACAATAAACTCGGAGATACAGAGAAGCAATTGGTGGTTCCCAGAGATTGGGAGGGAGGTAGATCAGTGAAGGTGGTAAAAAGTTGCATGCTTCCAGATATAAATTAAGTCTTCGTGATGTAATATACAGCATGAACAACAGTTAATGTCATATTGTATATCTAAAAGTTGTTAAGAAAGTAGATCTTAAAAATTCTCATTACAAGAAAAAATACTGAAAAACTATGTTTGGTGATGGAAGTGAATTAGATCTATTGTGGAGATTTATTTTTTTTTTTGCATTGTGTTCATATTAAATTACTATGTTGCACACCTAAAACTAATATAATGTTCTATGTCAATTATACTGCAATGATAAAAATCATGAGACATCAGAGTATACCTATTAGAATGACTAAAATAAAAGTTTTAAATTTTAAATGGTATAAACAAATTGTAGTGAGGATACTAAGGAACTGGATCACTAATATATTGTTGGTAAGAGTGTAAAATGATATAGCCATCTTAGATATTTTTTTCTAAAACTATAAATGGACTTCCCATATATATTAAGTTGGGGTTTTCCAGAAAATCAGAACCAATCAGATAATTGGCAGAAGTTGATATTGCAGTCGTGAGACAGTTTCTCCATCTTGAGGCAAACCACATTATTGAGGGTAATATCTTTTACTTAAAGTTAGCTAAATGTAGATATTAGCCATAATTACAAAATACATTCCCAGTTAACACCTGGATTAGTGTTTGATTAAATAACTGGGAACTATAGCTAGCCAAATTTCTACATAATCATCAGACCATATGACAGCAAATTACATTCTTAAATACATATACAGAGCAAAAAAATTTTATTTTCACCCAGGAATTTCTACCTTAATATTCATAGCAGCTTGATTTCATAATCAAAATCTAGGAACTGCACAAATATCATTTAATGAATGTATGGTTAAATAAAGTATAGAACATCCATGTGGGATAATATGCTTTAAAAAATAACTATTAATACAACCAACAACTTGGGAAAAATTCAAAGAATTCTGAGTGGAGAAAGTCAATCTCAAAAGGATACACACCGTATGATTCTATTTGTATGAGAGTCATGAAATAATATAGAGATTGAGAACAGATTAGTAGCTTCTAAAGTCGGGGTGGGGGAACAGTTAGTGTGTCTGTAGAAGGGTTAGCACAAGGGAGTTGGTGGTAAAGTACAGTTAAATACCTTGACACTTTGACCATAGTTTTTGTTACCTGAGGCTATATGTGATAAAAGTATATAAACACACAGATGCAACTGGTGAAATCTGAATAAACCAGAGTGTCAATTTCTTGTCTTTGATATTTTATTAAACTTATACAAGATGTTAACACTGGAGGAGTGTGGATGAAGGGTGCATAGGACTCCTCTGTGCATTTCTCTGTGTCTTCCTGTGAATCTATGACTATTTCAAAATAATTTTTATGAATGAAGACAGACAAATAATCATGCAATTAATATGAACAATGCATCTATGACTATTTTTCATCAGGTTGCTTCATTAATGTTCACTTACATAAGACACAGGTTCTCAAACTCTTTTTGGTTAAATAAGAAATTTAGCATTGTTAAAGAGATGAAAACTCTCAGTTCATACACCCTTTCAAGAAGAGACTCAAGTCTTAGAAGTGGAGAGTGAGACTGGCAGACAGCCTCTAGCCATTAGTTTTTTCAGGGTTCGCATAAACTCCAGAGAATTGCTTTGCATCTAACTTCTCCCAGAAGATCCCTCATCCACTGACTAAGTGATGTAGGGAAATATAAAGACCAGGAATTTTGAAGGCTCCTTCCCAGAGCTCCTTGCAAGTTAAATGAGAGTTTGTTGGGCCTGAGTCACAGTTCAATAATTCCCTCTGCCCAATCCTGTTTCCTTCTTTCTTTTCACAAGTCTGATCTCTACTAAACATCTTGCCCTCCCCAAAACCACCCATAGGTGAACGCTGGTATAATGGTTGCTTAAATCAGGACAGATATATGTAATGACATATTGTGCAGCTATCTAAATTGATTTTTTTAAAAGAAGTTTTCAATTATTTAACTAATTTTTATTTTACAATGTTCAATACATTCACTGTAGATGCAATTTCTAAGATGACAGCATTGTGTGAATGTATATACACCAAAAAGATAAACACAAATTTATAAATAGTACCTATTTCTGAGTAGTAGGATTATGTATTATTTGTATTCTAGTTGCTATGTTTTATGAAATTTTATTCACCTTCTGTAATAATCATGGATTGTTCTTATAATAAGAAAAAATTAAGTTCGCTTCATATGACAGAAAATTGTGTAAGAATGCCAGACTAAGGGGAAATGTTAATTTTCACTCAAATTAAAGCTTAATTGTAATTCTACCTTCCTTTGTGAATTGAATTGATTTGATTTGATTTCTATCCTTCCCTTTGCATTCAAATTTTAACAGAAAAATTTTCTATAGACAAGTTTAATTGTTACACTCAACAGTGCTTGGAACTAACAGGTATAGATCACATCTAAAAGTAGAGATTATCTCCACTTCAGGGTTTTAATTTGCCACATTTGAAATAGAAATATTTCATCCATAATTGTTATAAGGATGACAAGATGTTCTAAGTATCAAATTTAGAAAAAAATAGAAGGTAACTTTTGGGTCAGCTATACTAAATGGTGGATTATCACCTATAATGATAGCATAAAATGAAGTTCAATTGTAATTTTAACACATGATTGCTTCATTTGGATTTTCTATGAGAGTTCTGAAATCAAAACTGATTATAATAATCCCTTTACTACAATAGCTTTATACCAATTTCTAACCTTTTCATTCCAGATTTTCCTAAAAAACTAGTAAAAAAAAACAAAACATCTATGTATAAAAGGGAAATATACTTAATGGTCATTTTCTATACTATATAAAGCAAATTAATTGTCTTCACAAGAAAACTTTGCTCTGTCCTAAAATTGCAGTATTTAATGTTTGGAAAATTATTTATTGCAGTTTAAAATTAAAAAGATAGTAAATAACCATATGTTTATGTATTAAATGTTAGTTCAAATATGATTTTTTAAATAAAAATGATCATAAATTTTTCTATGACTCTTCTTCCTAGGTGAAGGGATTAAGAAGTACAAATTGGTGGTTACAAAAAAGTCTCAGGTATATAAAGTACAGCATAAGAAATATAGTCACTCATATTGAAAAAACTACCTATGGTGTCAGGTTGGTACTGGGAATATCAGAGGTCATACTTTGTGAAGGATATGATTATCTAACCATATGCTGTATGTCTGAAACTAATGCAAAATAATATTGAATGTAAACTATAATTGAAAAATAAAACATAAAGTTCTTAAAAAAAGAACTTCCTCCTATAAAAGTATAAAATCCACATATATATTTTTTCATTAATTTGTATAGACTTTATAGTGTATAAACTTTTTATAATCTACATTTTGTTTTCACAGGATACACAAAGTATGGGGAAAAAACACAAGTTTACGTGAGATATTACAATGGTAATGAACATTATTTTTGTCTTTGAGCCTCCATTGAATAGACTCTAGTTTTCTTTCCAGCAATGCATCCTTTCTCTCTCCCAATTACTCCTAATGAGTCTGTGCTTCTCTTTCTGCTGCCTTCCAGATACAGCAAATTTCAGCTGTTTTCTTGCTCTTAGCATTAAGAAAGCATAACTTCAGGTAAGGAAAAGGAAAAAGAACTTGATTCTAAATGCCCTTTTTATTAGGTACGTAAAGAATGGTTCCTTCAAACTTCTTTGGGTCCGAGTCCATTACTTCCACTGGATCGGGTCAAAGGGCATTCTAGTTGGTAACACTTAGTTCTACATTTAACAGAATCTCGCTGTGCTAATCATAGAACAGTTTCTCTGAATGTTTCTGTTGTTCATTGCTAACTCAGGGCTGTTTCTTCTTTTGCAGTGTTATTCCAAGTATTAGGAGGAAATATTCTAAGCCTGCAACAGTGTTCTAAGGACAACAGTCGATGAAAGCTACTTCCTTTTTGTTTTCCTTTTTCATGTTAAAAATTTTAATTGTGTATTTTTAAATCACATATGTAAATATAGAAAAACAGAAAGCAATACTGAATACCTTTGAGTAAGTCAATGGATTTCAAGGAAATCTTTTGCTTTTACTATTTACTGTTAGAATTTTTAAAGTGAGAACATGTTCTACAACTGTATTTTTTAGGAGATAAATTTATGATACACAGATAGAAAATGCTAGGCAAAAAAAAGTGGTCAATTAGAATAAACAAAGAATCAATTCTCATGGTATACAATCCAATGAGAACTGACTCTAAGCTTTTTAGATGCTTGTAATTGGCATTCTTATGGCATAAGATCATAATTAAAGTTCCCATTTCATTTTTACTATTTATTTATTTATTCTTCATTTGTAGGGATCTTAGGGTTTTGGTGTTTTGTTTTGTTTTTTGTTTTGTTACTTTTTTTATTGTCGACACTATTACAAATGTTCCCATTTCCCCCTTCTTTGCCCACCCCCACCCAGTCCCCACCCTCTCCATCCCTCACCATTCTCTTTGGCTATCTCCACACTTGCCTATGGCTGTGTTATACATATATGTTTTTTTGACTAACCCCTTTATCTTCTTTCATCCAGCCCCCCCCATCCCCCTGCCTCTGACAGCTGTCAGTCTGTTGCATGTATCCACATCTCTGTTTCTATTTTGTTCAACAGTTTATTTAGTTCATTGGATAAAAGCTACTTTCAATATTTCTTATAGCAGGCTTCTGACGGTATGACATGGAGAACAACTATTTTAGGGAGACTTAGAAATACAGATTATTTCTCAGGACTCAGTAAACACATATTGATCTAAACAAAATATAGTAATATAGGAAAGAAAGATATCGATAATTTTATTATACAGGAATGAAAACTAACCATCAAATGTGAAATATTGCAGTCTCATTTAAGTTTGCAAAGAATCCTGTGAATTTATTAATATTATCCATATTTTATAAATAAGCATATTAAATTTTTGAATAATTATCATTTTTGCCCATAGTATAATAAATAACTAGTAGAACTAGATGTTTACCATAGGTAAGCATTTCTGAAATTGCTGTCAAAGGACTTTTTGTATCACAAACTAGTGGGAGTAATTGTTAGGTAGCCAGTGTGGCTACGGAAAGACCAGGAGCCAAAAAGGTCCAATTAAGGGCTTTTATTCCAGGACAGACACTATGATCAGGTGGGCTGTGTCCAAGCAGAGCGGACTGCAGCAGCAAGGGAAAAGGTAGAAGGGTTTTTAAGGGTGTGTAGCAGACCCCTGGGGGAGGAGGGGTGGTCACCCTGCTGATCTGCTCCAGGTATCCTGGGTATAGGTGTTTTCAAGACAGTATCTTGTGATCAGGGATGGCTGATTCGGTGACAGAAAGTCCGGGAGATTTATGGGTTTTCTTTCTGTGAAAGCTGGAAGGAGAGGGGAGGGGCAGAGCATATTCAACTCCTCTCCAGCAAGATGCCTGAGGCTACGCCTCAGTTGCTTCTGGTAATAGGAAGCGTGTGGTCAGGAATTTAGCTAGTGATGCAGACCTTCTTTGTTCCAGCACGGGTGGTGGTTCAGGTCCTCCTTGTCCCAGTACACGCTAGCAGTAATGACTAGAAATAGTCTTAAATTCCACCCTTCAGTTATTATAATTAGCCACTCTGAAGACAGAAATTCAGATATCTGCATTTCTAACACATTAACTAGGTGATTCCGAGGGGCATAAAATTTTACGAAATTTTGTTCTAGGTCTTTGCCTCCTACTCTTTTAAAAATACAAATTGGACATGTAATCTAAAATATTAAAACATACAACTTCTGTTCTAATATATACATTTTTAAAGGTACTATTACACTACTCATTCAATTTTTAATGAATGAGTGAGTGACATTGCTTAGTATAGAGTTGTCAAACTGTAGGCAAATTTGACAGATTAGCAATACTTGCCTGAAGTATTAAATTGAGAAGAAAATAAGACTTGTATCCAGATGAAGGAAAAAGTTAACTAGACTTCTATAGGCAAAGAATAGATAAATGGCACTTGGCACTGTTTTTGCGAAGTGGCTAGCCTCACAATAGTCTGTTATTATGGCATCTGCCTTGAGAATTAACCTGCCGTGTGGCCCTAACTTTTTAAACAGTATTACTATTAGTAAACATTCAAAATTTGTACCAGTACAACTTGGATCAACTCTTAGGTCCAATATATTCACCATGGAAATTGAAAATAACAGTTCCTAGCCTCAATTTTTTTGATTCTAGGTAAATATAAATTCAACTATGTAAATAATATATAAATATCTCTTTACTAGATTTTAATTTTTATAAAGAACACATAAATATATGCACACCTATTTGCATAATGATTACATTAGGAGTTTTGAAAACTCTGCCCCCAAGCCCTCAACTCAGCACAGTGTAAGACCCATTCTGGACAGGCATGACCAAAAAGACAGGGCTCCTCCCTTCAACTCACCTCAGTGCCATAGTATTTCATGGGGAGGGACAGGCAGCCAGCATTCCTTTTCCTCCCTTCTGCAGCAGTGGCTCAGAAATTTTCTCCAGGAGAAGAAGGCCATGACAGAGAACACTGAAGCTCTCCCCAAGGGAAATGGCATGTTTTGTAACAGAGTATGGGTGTTTCAAGCTTAAGGCATTCTTGAAACACAGGAGATTTGAATTCTAAGCAGTTAAGAGCAGGCTAGTAGCACCATGACAGCAACAGTTAAACTGCAGGTCAGCTATTTTACCTAAAAGACCAAAAGGGACACTAAAAAAAGCCCCTACGTGGCCAGGGAAAACGTAAAAACCTTTCCTCAAAACTACCCTGCCAAAGGGCCTAAATTTAACTGCCTGACTTTGGAGTAATTCTTGATATGTCTGGTAAATTCCCCATTTTTTTCTGGACTGATGATATCACTGAGTTTCTGAAGCTCACCACTGAGCAATAAATAAAAATGGGGAACCCATTCTCCTCACTTTTATCCATGATTTTGTATTGTATTGTCCTCTTGTTTATTGACTTTGTAATACACTAAGTTAAATCAGTTTTAATCAAAATAAAATATTTTTGTGTGCTAGTCTTTAGGTCTGTTGTCCAGTTTATCCCATTGTGCCAGCTAATGGGAGAAATTAATAAAGGACTGAGGAAGAACCTGGATAATAATGAGACTCATTGTCTACAGGGCATATGCAGTTTATTCAAATCACTAAATAATTGGTAGACATTGAATTCCACGTCTGAAAGAAAGAGGACACTTTTTTATGTGTGTTAGGAAATTTAGAGAGTGTGAATTGTAAGTGCAGCTATCAGTCATAGGATCTCCACCTCTGAGAGGCATCTGCTGGTGCAGGGAGAGAAAAAAGAAAAGATAAATGTTGCAGCCAAACACAAAATAGAGTCCTGGGAATAGGCTAAAAAGTAGGTGGATGCTGCTATTCCAAACAATTTAATTAGCAAATAATTAGGGGATCAACATGAAACTTATAAAAGGAGACTTGATCCTTTCTCTGATGAAGGAAATAAAGAATGTCTTAATATCTAAGGCAAAGGTATCAGCCCATTCCTCCACCAGCCCTGAGTGCATTGTAGTTTAATGTAATCCAGGGCCAGAAACAGAGTTAATCTCCTGCACCTGACTGCAAGCAGCCAGCAGTGACTCCTCCCAAGTGCGGAGACAAAAACTGCCCACCTCAGTCAACCGCCCAAATTGCTGCATTTAGAAAGGCCAGTGAGCTGGAGGGGGTGTTATTTGGGAGGCTGAGAATATCCTCAGAACATGATGCTCTCATGGTCTCACTGGAAATTGTTTAGTAGAGTCATCTGAAATTATTATGGGAATAAACAACTAGGAAATTAGTAAACAGTACTAGTTTACTGCTTCAGCTTAGAACCTCATAGAGAGACAATGTGTTTCCTAATTTTGGATAATGTAAAAGCATATGAATTTATACAAAGAATGATTGTGTCTTCTTGGGAGAAAGCATAGAATTGGTCTGTTCTGGTTTACAAATTCACATATAAGCATGTGGGATGTATGGATCCTTTCTTGTTAAAAGGATGGATAGACTATATCAGCTGCTAAAGTATTTCCTCTTAGCTCCAAACTACCCTCCTTCACTCAGTTTTGTAATGCTGAGCAGAGACTATGCAAAGTCCATTTCTGCTTTGGCGACTGGTTCCCTATTTGGCTTTGGCAACTGAGGAAGACACGTGTTTGAAGGAAAAAGAAAGGGGCCATGATCCCTTCAGTTGTTTCCTATTTCCTTTTTGCTTCCTGTTCCAGTTAACTCAATTGTCCACAGCAGCATTTCCTCACCTAAGTACCTCCAGTTTTATCCAGAAACAACAGATTAATACATTATGTATTTTTTTCTAACAATTCCTGAACCAGCCCCATCATACTTCCCTTAGAGACATTATTACCTACTGGCTTGTATACCCCCTACAGATGCCTGGCCTACCACATCTACAGATTTCTTATTCTGATTTTATTATTACACCAGTGTCAATATCTGTGAGAGAACTCAAGTTCCACCCAACCTGCAAGCTAACAAATTAGCCTGCAGTGCTCTCATGGGTGCTGGAAGAAGTCATGAGGCTCCTGGCTCAGAAACTAAAGACACTTTATTACCCATATCAATGGCAATAGAAAAATAGAATTTGCACTGCTTCTCTGAACCCCAGCTCCTGCAGGGAAGTAGGAAGAAGGCGCTGGGTTAAAAGAGAAAAGCCCCAGCCTTTGAGAACCTAAACATTTTATAATGACCACTAAGAAAACATACCCGACCTTTACCTCAGAGCAGATATTTCCTTTATTATACTTAACATTAAACAAACTTGTCCTCTGGTCCAGAGGAAGATACTGTCTCTTACTTGTAAGACATGTAGAAATGCAGAAGACCTTGGATGGTTGTCTCTCAACAATAACCACTCCTCATTGTCACAGGACCTTGGCTTCCTGGCAAAGTTTCCCAATACGTACCACTCTATTGGTCACTCTGAGTAATCTGATGGGAAAAAAAATGAACCCTCCTGTCTCATACAGTATTTAACCAAGGCTCTAACAACAGGATTCTTAAAAGCATAATGAGGTTCACGTGTGCCTATTTACTTCCACCAAGCTCTTGTTTTCCAGACCCAATTAGGTGAACAAATTTCATCAACCCACAGGGTTTAGCTTTGAAAACCAAATGTCTTCAAGTTTCTATAGTTATGGCTCCACGGACCTCAGCATTAAGCCAGGTAAAGTAGAAAAATTACCAATTACGGCAAGGAGAAAAATCTAGGGAAAATCTGTCACACAAACAACTTTGGTCAATGAAGTAGTTTGGCTTAAATATCTCTAGGGTTGGCATTGGATCATTAGTATCAACTAAAGGCAGGGACAACTTCCTCATGACAATTTCATAAATATATATATATATGTGTGTGTGTGTGTGTGTGTGTGTATATATATATATATATATATATATATATATATATATTTAAATTTGTTTAAAGTGGAGTTGTCTCCATTTTCCCAGCACCACTTTCCCCTGCCCCTGCACCTCCCACCCTCAATCCTTTCCCCATTTGGCTTTGTCTCATGACAATTTCTAATTAGGTAATCCCATTATAAGAATTGTCCACCGGATGTGTCTAAATAGTGAGTCTCTTTGGGAAGCTCTCCTGAGTAATCAAGGATAAGTGTTTTGGGAGATCTTATCAGAGGACTACATAATTTACTGGTGCATGTATTTCCTCAAATGATTCTTATTTGAATACTTCTTATAATTAGCACTAAATTATGAATCATGATGTATTTAAGAGGAAGTCAAATTAATGACTGGTTGCCAATATAAGACACACTGTCCAGAGAAATACATGGTATACTGGAAAGTGTTGTATACAATTGTTGGAGTCCACTAAAAAAAAACTGCATCATTTATGACACAGGCAGACAAAGCTTCTAAAAGACCACCTATACATCTGGTGAAACTTAAATTTACCAGTAGAATTAAAGTAGTGCAGGATAGTCCTTTTATTTTGAGGTTGTATCACATTTGTCCATATGACCAAATGGGGAACTAGTGTCCATCCCATGAAAGGATAAAGCAATAATTTTGATAATGTGGACAGGGAAAGTATCCAGATGTCTTGGTGAGTGTTATAGCTTGGATGTGTAGGGGTAAAATCTGATAGACTCCTTGATAATGTTAAAGAGAGTGGTGATCAAATCTTAAATAGAACCATGTGACAAGGAATGGAAAATCCAACAGCCAGTTAAAATGGAGGTATTTAAATAGTTTGGGAGAGCAGCAACAGTGGATTTTTCTTTGGAAAGAAGGCACTACAGATGGTTCTGAAAGATGGGGATTGTTAATATTTTTTCTTGTCTTGTACTTTGCAGCATCTAAGCTAGCAGTGTTTTTGCCATCTTTACACTTGGGGAAAAAAATTGTTGTGTACCATATTAACTGTAATTGCACATTTTTTTTTCCTCACAGTCATTACCTGCTCTTACCCAAACCTTTCATCTGGTAGGGCCATGTGCAACAAGGATAAGGACATTTTTGTAAGTAAACTTATAGAGACATATTATAGCCCCAACACTGATCTACATGAACTACTGTAGGACTGAAAACCATACACTAAAACAAACAATCAAAAAATAAACCAACAAAAAATTACAGTGATTATAGTACCTATGAGCTCAGATTATGTCAATCTATAAGGAAGCCCTAGGTAAAAACCAGAATCAAGTTTGAATCCTCTAAGACTCTTTTGGTTAGAATAGAGAGAGTTGTAACCAGGCGAGCCTGGAATTGCCATTAGAGAAAAAAAAAATAAATAAAACATCATGACCGGAAGTGTTTAGTGTGACATCTTGAATTTACTAATGGGTTTACAGATTTTATCCTGAAGATTTATTACCTGTAGGTAATCATTACTCAGAAACAACCAAGATGGGATACTTTCCTGGGACAGTTGAATTCAATGAATATACAGTTTTATTAAAATATGTTATTCAGGAAGAGGTAAAAAAGGGGGTCAAGGGTCTGATATTGTTAGTTTGTTAGACCAGGTGACAATGTGAGAAGTTCAGGCTCAATGGGAAGCTTGGTTTAATTTAGCCTCATCATAGAATGACCCCTTACCATAGGTGTTTATAGGAGTAACACAGACAGCTTGATCAGCAGCTCCAAATATTTTTCACAATTTATGTTTAAGGTTTTAATCACTACATAGATTTTGATGTGGCAGACCAAATTGGTAAACCATTAGCAAGATCCCAAGAATCAAAAAATATAGCAAGTTTCATCAAATTGACAGAGTTGTTTTGATCATACTGAGTTCTTCTTAGTACAAAGACTGTATTTTTGGTTCTGCACAGCACGTAAATTTGAACAGCCACAGAATCCCATTGAAACCATTAAGCTTCAACAATGAGAGTGAACTGTGAGCCTCAGTGAGCTAGCAACATGGCTTTGCATTGCAGAAAAGAGGAAAATTTTTGCCTCAAAGAGATGGCTGCCACCTTTTCATGTAATCCCAAGAAGCTGTGGGGGTCAGTCTAGCTGCATTCTTTAATATTGCCACTATTTCTGATGGGCTCCTTAGATTATCAGAAATAATTTTCAACTTCTGTTCATTCACCAGTAAGTGTTAAAATATATATGTTTGCAATGGATTTCTATTACCTGTAGGTATTTTTAAGCAAAATCCAATAAAGGAAAGATTGCTGGTGTATGAAATAAAGTAATTAATAAAATTTTATAAATTATAATATAAAGATCATTTAAAAGAACATTATACATTTTTTACTTTTTTCTAATATGAAAACATTCCTCTTAAAAATTAAAATGAATCAGAAAGCAAGAGAAAAAAGAAGATGGGAACAAAAAGATGTAGAAATGCCTAATAAGCCTTTAAAATATGTAATACTCAATAGTAATAGAATGCAACCAAATACAAATGACCTCACAAAGGCATAAAACGATGATGGATGGTCACTATTTTTCAGTGTTGGAAAATGTGCAATTAGAAATTTTAGTGCTATAAGTATACATTGATTTGGCTTTTGGGGGAGGCCAGTTCTGCAATATGATTAAAAAATATAAGACCAATATATATTCACAAATAATCTTTTAGAGATTTATTCAATGTTGAAAATATCAAGTTATTACATAACTTATACAAGAAAATTTATCAAAGTCTTATAATTGTGTAAAATGAGAAATGATTATCTATCCATAGGGAGTTGCAATATGCATTATGGCCAAGTATACAATGAAAACTCTTTTGCACAGAAAGAAATATTGTATAAATATTAAAATTGTTGAAAATATAACTTTAATGTTTGACAGGAGAATGTTAAGTAAGAATGTGGTAAGAATGTAATATGGATAGGGACTTATAAGGGGACAGGTAGAAAAGAATCAAGCTCTGATATTTTAGAGTTAATTTTAAGCTAAATTATTTCTCTTTTATGCCATTTAAAATAGAGAAACAAGTGTCACATCTAAAAACATCTATAACATAGTTTTTACTATTAATTTTGCACTTAATGTCATGCCTCATATAGTTTAATTTGGATGTAATTATTCAAATATTTGGAGTTCATGTTATTATATATTATTAGAATAAAACTGACCTCTTATTTTAAACTTATAATGCCAGAAACAAAGGCATTTTGAAAAGCAAAACATAATAAATTACAACATAGCTGGAAAGAGATGAAAATGTTTTGGTGGGAACATGTTTATCCTTTTGTTTTCCTTTTATCTTTCTCTTCCATTTTTAAGAATAAAGAGTATAAAGTTTGCAATAAAAATACATTAACATTGTTACAAAATAAATGAAAACAAAACCCTTAAAAACAACACTGTAATAACATAATTCTATACCATGGGAAATGTGAAACTGGAAACCTAACAAATACTTCCACGTAATGAAACAATTTTATACATTTGATATGGTCTAAAATTACATTTAAACCTTTACAAATATATAATTTTCCTTGAAGGAGTCTCAGTTTCCTACAAATAGTCTTAAATATATACATATAATAAAAACATTAATGATTTTTCCTAGTCTTTCTCATTCTCCTTCCCTCCACAAAGACTTTTGACTTGACCTGCTTAATTTTTCCTCCTCATTAGTCACTCAAGGAGGGTTTTCCCATTCTTCATAAGTTATTGGTACTTTTTTGATATCCAGACAAAAGTAAAAATTTGACTTGAGAACTAAAAATATCATTAAAGCTAGAACTTTGATATAATTGATTATAAAATTGTTTTAGAAAGAGTTATAGCAGTAGTTGTATGTTTAAAAAAAGTAGATGGTAAATAAATTATTGTGACTTATTATGTATATTACCTTCTTATCATCTAAACAAAACACTTAACTTTTTTTTTTCCCCCAAATTGGCTTTTGGTGGTAGATGGGATGAGTTTTTTTTCTTTTTCTTTTTTTTTCATTTTTCAATTACGGTTGATATAGAACACTATTAGTTTCAGGTGTACAACATAGCAATCACCCCAATAAATTTAGTACCCCTCTGACACCATACATGGTTACAACAATATATCATTGACTACATTCCCTATGCTGTACTTTTCATCCTCATGACTATTTTGTAACCACCAATTTATATTTCTCAATTTCTTTCGCCCATTTCACCCATCCCTGGAAGCCCTCTCCCATATGGTGACCATCAAAATGTTCTCTGTGCCTATGAGTCTGTTTCCATTCAGTTTGTTCATTTGCTTTTTGGGTTCACATATAAGTAAAATCATATGGTATTTCTCTTTTTTTGTCTGACTTATTTCACTTCACATAATACCCTCCAGGTCCATCCATGTTGTTACAATGGCAAGATTTCATTCCAGATATGGCTGAGAATATTCTATTGTGTGTATGTATCATTTCTTTATTTATTCACCTATTGATTGACACTTCAGTTGCTTCCATATCTTAGCTATTGTAAATAATGCTGCAATAAACATAGGAACGCATAAGGTTTTTTTGTTTTGTTTTGCTTTGTTTTTGTGTTTTGTTTTTGTTTTTGATTTTTGAAATTAGTGTTATGAGTTTCTTTGGATATATACCAAAAATTGGAATTTCTGGGTCATTCTTTGTCTCTTGTTATTGCCTGGGACTCCAGAAATTTCTGTCTCACTTAGCCGCAAACCCTGCTAGTTTTCACAGCCAGAAGTGATAAGAACTTCTCCTCCTGGCCCTGGAACCCTGGGCTGGGTAACCTGGTGTGGGGCTGGGACCATCACTCCTCAAGGGATGCCTCTACAGTCAAGATATCTCTCGATTTTTAACCACCGTGCATGGGTGTGACACCATCCTGTTTCATGTCTCTACTCCTCCACCAATCTCGAAGTCATTTCTTTATATCCTTCATTATGAAAATTATGTTCAGCTAGACTTCAGGCTGTTCTCAATAATGGTTGTTCTGTAGATCAGTTGTAATTTTGCTGTAGTTGTGGGAAAAGGAAATCACAGTGGTTATCTACTCCACCTTGACCAAAAGTCAGAAGGGATTTTTTTAACCAAGTTGTATCTGACATTAGACGAAGGCATGAGGAGTCTTATTTTCAGTAGAAAATGTGTGTATGTATATATTGATGTGTGTATGTGTGTGTGTGTCTATGCATATATAATTGCTATAACAATATTCATCTTTATTTATATATATTTACATAATATTACCTATTTATACTTTATATCTAGTTTTGAAAGTGGTAAAGTTTATAGAGGATGTGGTTCAATGCATTGACTCTATAAATTATTTCCAGGATTTCAAAATGATAATTAAAAATATAATGCATGTTTATATAGAGCTCACTATATATTTGATCCTTACAATTACTTCTAATTTTTATAATGGTAACTAATAATATTATCATCATTTAACTTTTGCAATATAAGACAACTAGTAAGTAGTTGAATGGAGATTTGAAATAATATATTTTTATTCTGAGGTAATTCCGACATTAAGTTTCTTCCAGCAATATATAATATCACTAAAGATAGAATGTTTTGTTTTATTTTGTTTTCAAGGAAATACATGTATATTCGTTTTCCAAATAAAATACAATTTCATTGAGAGAACATTGTAAGCTAATTAACTATAGCTAATCCTTTAACATAAGCTAAAGGATGTTAATTATAGTCAACATCTCAGCAAGCAAAAATAGGATATGTAATTGATAAGATCATCAGCTGTCACAATGACTAAAAAACATACTGTGTAGGTTTTCTTTTTTTAATCAACCTTTTAATTATTCAAAACTTCTTATTTCTACTCAGCACCACTGGGAATTATATTTGTAAGGAGATAGATGAAAAAAATTTAATTTGCATGTATAGTTTTAAAATAAATTCCCACTCCTTCACTTTTTCTCCAAAAATATCTTTTCTTTGATTTACAAAATGTAAAAAGTAATCATTTATTTGCTGCTATGAAAAATAACATAAAAGTTAATATTTTTGACCTTTTGAAATATCAAACCATATCAATGTGTTCTCTTCTAACCTTTTAAAAATCAAATTTGTCACACTATATTCCAGAGATAAGAGAACTATAATTTCAGTTGCACTTATTGGACAGTTTGCATCTCATTTCAAGAGAAAATTAACAAAGGTGGTAGTAAACACTGGCTACTACCAATCAAACTATAACATCTTTTGATAGATTTACCAATCTGTTATTAATTATTCATCAAAAGTTCTGCATGACTTGAGAAGAGCAAAACAGGGGCACAGGATCCACGTAGTACAAACACCAGCACTTAGTTCACCAGCTGCTACTACCCCGGGTATAATTAATATGTATGATTCTGAAAATAGTAAAGCAGCTTATAAAAAGCACGAAGATATTACTGTGGTGAATTTTTTAATGAGAAGATTGTTTTGGTATTAAAAGAGATTTGGTTTTACTTAGATTGAAAGAAAAGAAAAAACAGAAGTGAAACAGGCAAAATATGGATGTAGTAGAGAAAAATACGAACAAGTTCTCTAAAATGAACCACCATAACTTCAAAGATCTTTATTAGGTTTACTTACTCTATTACTACCGAAGCCAAGTCTTAGCAACGACAACCAACAAATGTTAATATAATTTAATAATTATAACAAAAAGCTCTTTGTTCACCTCTACAGCATACATTATTTGATGTGTTATTTGTATATCAGCTCGATCTTCTGAGGCTTATTTTTAAGATTTTTTTTTTTTACAGTGTATCTAGAGTACTCTTTAGGGCTATTTTAGACCCTCTATCATAATGTGAACCTTTAAAAGTACCTTCTAAATGCCCCAATCTGAATATTAAATTTGAATGGTTCGCAGCCCTGGGGGAACTCAGGGAATTTTCCAGGTTGCAGCTTCCCACTGATTTTCTTCCCGTGTGGTGGTTGCTCTTTGCCTGGCTTCCTTGAGTTCTACCTAGTGCATGTCTGGTTTGGTATTCATCCAAACGCATAACAGACTTTTCAGCAGATTTATGAAGCTCTTTCCTAGATAACTCTCTCTCTATTTGAAAATTCTAGCTGCCACATTCTTCCTTAAATCTCTTCAACTCACCAGAATTACTGGACTCGGTTTGGGGGGCCCTCTCTCTGCCATGTCTAGCCAATTATCTCCAAGCAGAAAGACAAGGTGATGAGTTTATTAAGTACATATTATAATGGTAGGGCTCATCTCATTCATTTTCTTTCTTTCAGAGTTCAGAGTTCTGCACTGCCTGTTGCCAAATATCTATATAAAAACAATGGTTGTATATATTTTGCCCAACTTTCTAATTATTTAATCTGGAAGTCAAGACTCATAAAATTACTCTTTCACAGATGGAAATTCCATAAATTTTACTTTTGCCTCAACAGCTATGGAATCTAGCACTTGATATCAGGGACCCCAAGTATCCACATGTAGCTCCTTCTTTTCTTTATTCTTAGCAACTGTGTTTCATGGATTTTATATCCCTAAGGTCTCAGCCTTCTGGCCAGCACTTTAAATCAACATCTTTACAGAGAATAAAAGGAGCTGCATAAGTCTGATGAACTCTTGGATGGTTTTGTTTTGCTGATGCCTTAATCATTCGAGTTCTCATTAAAACTTTATAACTCTCCAGATTCAAATGTTTGGATGTTATACAAATGTTCTAGTTGTTTTACTATAAGCACTGGTCCTCCTTTAACTATTCCATCTCACCTAGAAACAGTTCTTACCTACATTTTCAAAATTGTTTCTCTTCCTCTTGAATTGTTAAAACCAAATCTATTTTTCACAAACCGTATTTTAAATCTTTAATATGACTAAGCAAACTATCTGTTCAAAAGCTTTTAGTAAAATATCACATTAAAGTGAAACACACACAGAAACATACAATGTTTATACTTAAACCTGTGTAAAAACATCTGTATATATTTAAAGAAACAATTAAAAATGTATAGAAATCATCTGTATTGATTTATAGTTGTGAAGATTTAGAAAATGCAAAGTTATTTAATATTGTATACATATGACTATATTTTTATTATTTACCTTTTATAAGAAACACATTTTATTAACATGTACCTTTAAAAATCCAACAAAATAAATTGCAAATAATAAATGGCACTTCATTACTTACAGATGAATTTTAAACTTCATGAAGTGCCAATAAATGATAAACATATGCCTGGTTATTTCTTCAGTTTCATCTCTGACCACTCTCTGCCTCCCACTTTGCTTTCTGGCAACATGGAAATAACTCTAAAATCTTCTGCATCACTTATAAATTACCTGTCATTGCTTGTACTCCTAAGCTTTTATGTACGTTCAAAAGCCATCTCTGTTTAAAGTTTCTCTCCTATGACACTTACGTCTAGGACATTTTTAGAAAACTTATCCCTGTCAAAATAATCAGATTAATTTTTCCCCACATGTGTTTAAGCTACCCGATGTGAGTAACAGTGAAGGATTTTTCCTTTTAATATTTGGAAATCACTGTTTCTACTCTAATCTCTTGTACATATTAGGGGGTAATGGTATGGAATTTAGTTAATTTACAACACTAAAAACCCTAGCAATTCCCATGCAAATAATATCCTACTTTGATGGTAAAAGAAATAACTATACAGAGAAAAAATTAAGAAACATTGGAATAACAGTTGAGTCCTGTCTCCCCATTCACTTTCCAAATGGGAAGGAGGTTGGTGGGATGGGTGAAAAAGATAAAGGGATTAAGAAGTACATATTGGTTGTTACAGAAGTCATAGGGATGTGAAGTACAACATAGGGAATATAATCAATAATATTGTAATGACTGTGTATGGTGACAGATGAGTGTGAGATTTATCAGACTGGTCACTTAGTTATGTAATGTCTAATCACTGGAGTGTACACCTGAAACTAATATAATAATGTATATCAACTATAATTGAAAAATTTAAAAATAATAAAAATAAATAAAATTATATTGACATGTGGTAATTCATTTTCCTAATTCTTAATTTCCTCCCCTGATATGATTTAGGTACCATGAACAATATAGTCTCAAGAGTTTATTAAGCATACAGTATAATGGAATCATGCATTTCTTAAAACAGCACTCAAATATAATTATGATGAAAAATAGAAAATTGAAAAAGTAATTACACTAACATAATTACTTTGAATTTAAAACACATCACATTTAAGGAAATACAGATTCTTTATGAAAAAATACTTTGTATTCTGTGTTTATGTTCTGAATATGCTATCAGTTTGTACAGAGCAGGTATTATTTACATAGTTTTGAAGGCAGTGGTTACCATTATCATGATCTGTATAGTCCATTCAATAGTATTCATATTATGCAATTTTAAATAAATTATGGTTTAATTAACTGTTTCTGAGCTAAGAATTTAGTTTAGAAAATGCATTCTCTAGCTTTGGCCAAGAACCTTGATCATATCAATTATCTGTTATTCCAAAACATTTGAAATTTTTAAGATCTATAGCTTATGTCATAAATCCCACAACTCACTGTAATGATATACACTTTAATAAAATTATTCTTACATATCAACCTTAGGGAACCATAAGGGTGAAGTAGAAAATTGAAATAGAAATGTACTATTATTACCTTTTTAGACATATTTATTTTAAGAAGTCTAGACATAATATTGACAAAGCAATTTTATTTATCTCATTTAGTAAAATAAATAAAAGGCAAATTATTAAGAACAAATATGTTATTTTAACTGAGGGAAGATATAACTTATTACAATTATAAAATTATAGTAAATTATAGTAAAACTTAGAAAATTTAAAAAATCGATAACACCTTCCTAACACACATTATTTTTCTCTGAATTATATATTTGTACTGTTGGTAAGAAAGTTTGACTTTTTTTCCATAAGATGACTCTAGTAGCACTTAGTTGTCTTTAAATTTATTTGAAACAATTTGGTTATATTGTATTGTGACAGCTATCATATCAGCATGCATTAAAAAAAATAAAAATTTGTGAATTTTGTAGCCATTTTAATATTGAAGATGGAAGAAAATATGCAACATTTTCCACATATTATGCTTTATTATTTCGAGAAAGGTAAAAATGCAACTGAAACACAAAAATATAGAGAAGATACTGTGAATGATCAAATGTATCAAAAGTAGTTTGCGAAGTTTCATGCTGGAGATTTCTTGCCGGATGGACAATGCTCCACAGTTGGCTAGACCAGTTGAAGTTAATAGCAACCAAATAGAAACATTAACTGAGACTAGGGACTTGCTTCTAACCAATAGAATACGGCAAAGAGGATGGGATGTCTGTGATCATTAGATAAGATTGTAAACCAGTCTTACTAAGAGGCTCTTTTTCTGGTTGCTGGAGAAACCAGCTGCCATGTTATGAGCTACCGGAATTGAACAGCCCACGTGATAAGGAGCAGAGAAAAACCTCTAGCCAACAACCAGCAAGAAACCAACACCCTGAGTCTGGCAAACAACTAAATGCTGCCAACAACCACCTGAACTCAGAAACAGGCCCATCATCACTTGAGCCACAGAACGAGAACGCAAGCCCTGACAACACCTTGAATTGCAGCCTCATGAGACTGTGAGCAGAGGACCCTGCAGCCTCATGAGACCCTGAACAGGGGACCCAGCTGAGCTGACCCACAGAAACTGTGCCGTAATAAATGCGTGTCATTCCGGGGGAGGAAAAGAAAAAATAAGCAACGTTCCACCATCTGGGAGATAACCAACATACTCAAAATAGCCAAATCATAAAGTTATTGGCGAAAATGAAAAATGAATTTCATTTTACAGAAAAAAACTAAATGGACTTTTTTGCAAACCCAGTATGTGTAATTATTTTATATATATACATAATATATACATATTATATAACATATAACATGTATATAATATGTATATATTGCACTCTATATTGAATATAATAAACATAATATTTAATAAATACATATTTATTTTATATATTATTTATATTATATATTAGTATGCCTATATCTATCATATCTAAATGTGTCCATAATACATAGGTATGTGTGTGTGCAATGTTTAATGTCAGGAGTTTTTAAAGATAGAGTATGGAATAAAGAGTGACTGGGCTTGGTTGAGGGGCAGAGAACTTTTGTTTTTGAAGATAAACTGGTCGGAAGAGCTAATTTTTAAGCAGAGCTTTGAGTGATATGAAGGAATGAGATGCAAAGGGATTTGTAAAAGTGTGCTCTAGGGAGTAGAAAGTCTTCTGTAGAAGAATATTTTAGAAAAAAGTCACTGAAGCAAGAATTCACCTAGCAAATTCCACAAACATGTACTTAATGCGTATAAAAAAATAATTGAGTTTTTTAACTTGCAATTTTTTTCTGCTATTAAGTAACCAAGTGTTTTCTTTTTATTTACACTTTGTGTTTCTATTCGACCAAAGTCTAACTTCCTTTAGTCCCTTAACTTTTTTTAAAGCATACGATCTTCATTGATCCTCAGGTCTCCACATTGAAAGGTGTACAAAATTTAAACTACCATCTCCTAATAGCTGCAGTCCCCTTCAGGTTCAGTCTATTGATGCTTTTATTTTACCTTCTAGCATTTAAACTGCACTTTAATTAAAATGAGAATATGAATATCAATTTGTTTCTAATGAATCCTATGATTTTAAACAAATTGCTTCATGTCGCTTAGTGTTAATCACTTATGGTGTTTTCAGAGGGGAGACCAAAAGACAACAAGAAGTCCAATATTAAAATTACATGTTTTTGTTATTCATTTGGATAGTTGATTTTCAGTCATTTTATGAAAGCAAAATTAGCTAAGCATGAAAATATTACTTAAATAAAAAAGAGTTTTTTATTTTATAACATTTCCACTGTTAAAGGCAGTGAATGCAGAAAGTGTATACTAAGATTTGAGACAACATATATTGTCATTAAAACAAATGTCTTTTGATCATATTTGACTCTACAGATACCAAGCTAGTTTTCTTCATATTGCAGCAAAGTTCTTTAGATGAGTTGTTTTTTCTGTTGTTTCTAATTCTTCTCCTCTAATTAACTCTTGAACTGACTCATTTATGCTCTTCCTTCAACACTCCACAAAGTTGACTTTTTAAATATATTTTTAATTAAATTTTTAGGGTGACTTTCATTAATAGGATCATACAGGTTTTAAGTGTAAATTTCTAAGATACATGATCTGTATATTGCATTGTGTGCCCACCATGCAGTCAAATCATCTTCCATCACCATATATTTTGCTCCCTTTTCCTTTATTACCCCCCAATCCCTTTTCCCCTAGTAATCACCATAGTGTGGTCTGTATCTATGAGTTTCAGGTTTATGTTTTCACATGTGAGTAGAATAACATGGTTCTTAGCTTTTTATGACTTATTTTGCTTAGTCTAATATTCTCAATGTCCATCCATGTTGTCACAAATGGCAGTATGTCATCTTATGGCTGAGTAGTAAATTGACTTTCTTTCTCTCTTCCTCTTCTCTCTCTCTTCCCCCCCCCCTAACATTTTATAACATCACTAACTTTTATAAAACTACAGTAATCAAATGAAAATTACGGCTCTGTGGTCTATAATATATTGCTATATATTAATTTTGTAGGTGCATTTTGCTCAAATGATTTGTAGGCTATTTCATCTTAATTTATCTGTATTGTCTTATCTTCTTAACATTGGAGTGTTTCAGAATTCAGTACTTGGACCCCTTCTATATTTATCTTCACTTAATCCCTAGGTGATCTCATTAAAATCAAATCTAAGGCTTTAAGTACCATCTGTATTAATTAATCAGATATATTAAGCCCCAGTTCAACTGCCCTGTACAACAAACTCTTATTTCTCTTCCTAAACTAGTCACATGCAGTGAGGGTTGATAGATCAATCCACTTTCACTAGATACTCAGAGACTTGGGTTGGCAGAGGTTTCACCAGTATAAGGTGCCACCATCTCAGAATGAGATTCAAAGTTATGCTTGAACATGAGAACATAACTTTGAGAGTCAGTTCTCAACCTTTGATTGAAGGATTTTAACCAAAGATGAAACATATCTTTTTTATTCAGATTTTGTTTATTAATGGCAGCTAAACAGTAATAATTTTTAATTTATATCTTCATCCCTGACTTGTGTCACTCATATACAACTACCTACACTATGTTTCCACTTGTATGTCTGTTAGGTGAGCCTTAATGCACACCGAGCCAAGTGTCTGACCTGTCCTATTGTACTTGCTCACCCCTAGTCTCCTAAGTCTCCATTCTTCTTATTGCTGAGACCAAAATAATCTTGGTGGCCTCTCTGTCTTTAATTTTTCCTTATACTCTATGTTCAACCCATCAAAAAATACTGTTAATTCTATCTTCAAAATATATAAAAAATGTGATTAGTTATCACCAACACTACCCTAGTCCAAACTACTTTTGCCTCATCTGCAACTAAAGTAATCTTTGGAAAACATAGCAATGTTTCCACAGTTATACATAAAGTAAATGCTAAAGATCTTAAAATTTCTCATAACACCCCTACCTCAGCTATAGCTTTATCTCCTGTCATTTAAAATTTTTCTTTGTAATCTTTTCTCTCACTCCTTTCCAACCACACTGGTCTCCTTGCAGTTCCTTACACACATATGTCATACTCTTATCTTGAGGCCTTTGAATTATTTTGTTCTCTCTGTCTGTAATGTCTTTACAGTAAATAACTTGACAGTCACTACCATAACAAAATGATCAAGGTTAACATCACCAGGAACAAGTTTTATTGGTAGCATGCATCCCTTGTTAGAAATAATGAAAATGGTAACTCACCGCTGTGGTACTACTCCTACGAAATCCGTATTTCCAAAATAATAATGAGAAAATATTAGACAAATCCAAACTGAAGTAAATTTTTAAAAAATGCTTATCCAGTGTTACTTAAAAGTATCAAGATCATTAAAGTATGTCTCAATAATAGACTGTTATCCACAATGATTTAGAAACAGTATCTTTCTCCATTATCAAATAATCTTAAATTATTAAAATTGAAATTAGCATATGTATTTTATAGAAGCACTATGTGCACTGCATTAAACAATTTATTTATAAATAAATTATGCTTTATCTGGATGTGTTAAGTACAACATTGAAGCACTTTATATTAGATTATCTAAAAAGAGACTATAAGTGTACATTAGTAATACAAAGAGATAGAATGGGTCAATTTGAATTCCACTCTAGTCTTTTGCAAGTGTCTCTCTCAAATGATCTTATTTATTTCCCCATATATTATACAGTAGTTGTCTAGACCATGGAAAATCTGAAATATTATTACTTGATTCTTACAGTTGAAGGTCAAAGATTATTGATGATATTTATGATTTTTTTTTTGTTTAGTGAATACTAGACTCATAAAATAATTTTATTTTATGGAGTACAGAGAATACCTGAGAACAAGAGGGTATTCTTGTGAACAAAATACTATCTATTATTTAATGAACTGCATTTAACAAAGTGCCAACATTATATTACCAATATTCAAACATGATTACCTTCCAATGATTACATATTTTATGGGTGACAGAGGATTTTTTCATCCTCTCTGCAAAGACAAGATTCTCAAAATGGTAACTCTTCAGGTAACCAGTGAACTTAGGTAAGCTACATTATATATTTTTGGTTAAAAGTTAGTTATATTTTATGCCATATTTATTAGAAAAGAAATTTTATTAGGAATTTAGTAGAGGATAATAGGATTTAGGGGTCAAGGATATGAGACAGGGCATATTTAGAATGAGTGTTTCTTGGGAAGGGGAAACAAGTTTTACCCTGTAATACAGACAAGTAGTAGATGTCTAATATATTTTTAAAATAAATTGCATTTTCAAATATGTTAAAAAGGCATAATAAAAATATTTAGTTACAAACATTAAGTTTTGTGTTAAAAGCACTATAATTCAGATCTCACTGGGGTGATTATAGTTAAGAAGAGGTCTTAAGAGTTTCACTAGGTTGAGTTTTGAGGCCATTTGTCTGGATCTTCTAGCTCATACCCTCCTGAGGCAGAAAAAAAGGAGTTATTAACACATAGTGAGAAAAGGGGTCAGGAACCAAGAAACAGGATTTGTGAACTCAGCTCCCAATAAAAACTCTGAAATTATTTTTTAAAAATATTTTATTGTTTATGCTGTTATAGTTGTCCCACTTTAATCCCCTCTGCTCCCCTCTACTCAGCCCACCCTCACTATTGTCCATGTCCATGGGTCCTTCATACATGTTCTTGGACTAACCCTTCACCATTACTCAATCATTCCCCACCTCCTCCCTTCCCTCTTACAGATGTCAGCCTGTTCCAGGATACTGTGTCTCTGGTTCTATTTTGCTCATTAGTTTATGTTGTTCATTAGATTCTTCTTATAAGTGAGATCATATGGCATTTGTCTTTAACTGACTGGTTTATTTCACTTATCGTAACAGCCTCCAGTCCATCCATGCTGACACAAAAGATGAGAACACCTTATTTCTTTCTGCTGCTTAGTATTCCATTATATAGATGTACCATAGTTGGTTGTTGTTTTTTTTTGAGGGGGGGGGTGTTATTTTTTTATCAACTCATGTACTGATTGGCACTTAGACTATTTCCAAATCTTGGAGATTGTAAATAGTGCTGCTATGAACATAGGAGTGTATAAGTTCTTTTAAATAGATGTTTCAGAATTCTTAGTATCTATTCCCCACTGTAAAATGAGTGGGTCAAAAAGCAGTTCCATTTTTAATTTTTTGAGGAAATTCTATACTATTTTCCACAGTGACTGTGCTAGCCTGCATTCCCACCAACAGTGTACTAGGGTTCCCTTTCCTCCACTCCCTCATCAGCACTTGTTGTTTGTTGATTTATCAATGATGGTCATTCTGACAGGTGTGAGGTGATGCCTCGCTGGGGTTTGAATTTGCATCTCTCCAATGGTTAGTGATGTTGGACATTTTTACATAGGTCAGTGAGCCATCTGTATGTCCTCCTAAGAGAAGAGTCTATTCAGGTCCTGTGCCCATTTTTTAATTGGATAGTTTGTCTTCCTGATGTTGAATTTTGTCTGTTATTTATATATTTTGGAGATTAAACACTTCTGATGTATCATTGGCAAATATGTTCTCCCATACACTCAGTTCCCTGTCAATTTTGATGGTGGTTTCTTTAGCTGTGTAGAACCTTTTAAATTTGATGTTATTCGATTTGATTATTTTTTTCCTTTATATTCCTTGCCATAGAAGATATATCGGCAAAAAAATATTGCTATGTGAGATACCTGAAATTTTACTGCCTGTGTTTTCCTCTAAGAGTTTTATGGAATCACGACTTACGTTTAAGTCTCTCATCCATTTTGAGTTTATTCTGGTATATGGTGTATGTTGGTGGTCTAGTTTAATTTTTATGCATGTACCAGTCTAGTTCTCCCAATAGCATTTACTGAAGAGACTATTATTACTCCACTGTATGTGTCTGCCCTCTTTATCAAAAAATAATTGACCATGGAGACATGGGTGTATTCCTGGGCTTCCTAATATGTTCCATTGATCTATGTGCCTATTTTTATACCAGTACCAAACTGTTTTGTACAGTGGCCTTGAAGTATAGTTTGATATCATGTATTGTGATCCCTCCAGCTTTGTTCTTTCTCAAGATATCTGAGGCTACTCAGGGTCGTTTTTGGTTCCATATAAATTTTTGGAATATTTGTTCTAGATGTGAAATATCCCATTGGTATCATAATTGGAATTGAGTTGAACCTATAGTTTGTTTTGAGTAGTATGGACATTTTAATGATGTTAATTCTGCCAATCCATGAGCATAGTATATGCTTCTACTTATTTGTATCTTCCTCAGATTTTTCTCCTGTGCCCTCTAGTTTATTGAGTAGAGGTCTTTTACCCCCTTGGTTAATTCATAGGTACTTTTTTCTTTTTTGGTTGCAATAGTAAATGGGATTCTTTTCTTAGTTTCTCTTTCTGATAGTTCATTATTGGTGTATAAAAATGCCAGTGATTTCTGAATAATGACTTTGTATCCCGCTCTTTGCCAAATTCATTTATTAAGTTTGTGGAGGAGCCTATAGGGTTTTCAATGTATCATATCATGTTGTCTGCAAATAATGACAGCTTTACTTCCTCTTTTCCAATTTGGATGCCATTTATTTCTTCTTCTTGTCTGATCACTGTGGCTGGGACTTCCAGTATTTTGTTGAATAAGAGTGGTTGTTAGTAGGAACCTCTATCGTGTTCCTGATCTTAGAGGAAATACTTTTAGTTTTTGACCATTGAATATAATATTGGCAGTAGGTTTTTATTTTTTTTGTATATGGCCTTGATTATGTTGATGTATTCTCTCTTTATTCACACTTTGCTGAGTATTTTCATCATAAATGAGTGCTGGACTTTTTCCAGTGTTTTTTTTCCCAAATCTATTGATATGATCATGTGACTTTAGTCTCTCTTTTTTATGTTACATATTATGTTTATTGATTTGTGGACATTGTACCACCCTTGCATCCCTGAATAAAACCAACGATCATGGTGTATGATCTTTTTGATATATTGCTGAGTTCAGTTTGCTAATATTTTTCCTTTCTCTGTGCCCCACAAGTTTTGTGTTGTTGTGTGTTCATTTTCATGTTTCCAGGAACTTTTTAATTTCTTCATTGATCTCACTGTTAACTCATTTATATTTAATAACATGTTATTTAGACTCCATGTATATGAGTGTGTTTGGGTATCATTTTTTTCTTGAGGTTTATTTTTAGTTTCAGGCCATTGTGATCCAAGAAAATGCTTGATATATTTTCAATTTTCTTGAATTTGTTAGGCTTATTTTGTGTCTTACCATGTGTTCTATCTTGGAGAATGAACCATGTACGTTTGAGAAGAATGTATATTTTGCTTCTTTGGGGTAAAATGTTCTGTAGATATAAATTAAATCCATTTGATCTGGTGTATCATTTAATGCCACTATATCCTTGCTGATTTTTAGTCTAGAATATCTGTTTATTGTTAACAGTGGTGTGTTAAAATACTCTACTGTGACTGCATTATTGTAGATCTTTTTCTTAAAGTCCTGGAAGATTTTATTTGTATATTTGGTGCTCCTATTTGGGTGCATACATGTTTACAAAGGTTATATCCTTTTTTTGGACTGAACCCTTAAGTATTATGCAGTATCCTTCTTTGTCCCTTGTTCTGGCCTTTGTTTTGAATCTATTTTGTCAGACAGAAATATGGCTATCCCATCTTTTTTCCCAATCCATTTACATGGAATATTTTTTCCATCTCTTTACTTTCAGCCTGTGTAAATCTTTTGTTCTGAGGTGGGCCTCTTGTAGACAACATATACATAGGTCACACGTTCTTAGCCATTTCGCTACCTTAAGTTTATTGATTGGAGCATTTAACCTATTTACATGTAAGGTTATTATTGATAGGTATTTATTCACTGCCACCTTTTCCATCTGTACCTGTGTTCTTCTCTCTCACTTTATTTCTTCTTCTTAAAGCAGTCCCTTTAGCATCTCTTGCAATGCTGGTTTGATGTAAATGTACTCCTTTATACATTATTTTTGGTCTGGGAATCTCCTAATTTCACCTTCCATTTAAAATGCGAGCATTTCTGGATAGAGTAGTCTTAGTTGGAGGTCCTTATTTTTCCTTACTTGTAGTATTTTATGGCAGTTCCTCATGTCTTGCAGTGTTTCTGTTGAGAAATCAGATGACAACTTTATCAAAGATCCTTTTTAAGTAACTATTTTTCTCTTGTTGCCTTTATGATTTTCTCTTTACCTTTAAACTTTGCCATTTTAATTGTGATATGTTTTGGTTTGGGCCCTGATGGCTTTATCTTGATTGAGACTCTCAGTGCTTCCTGAACCTATGTGACTTCCTTATTCTCAAGTTAGGGAAATTCTTTCTTCAAACATGCTTTCTATCCCTTGCTCCCTTTCTTCTTCTTCTTATAACCTTATGTGGAAATATTGTTACATTTCATGTTGTCCCAAAGCTCTCAGAATATTTTAGTTCTTTTTAAGTCTTTTTTCGTTTTATTGCTCTGACTGGCTGTTTTTTTTTTTTTCTGTCTTATCTTCCAAATTGCTGATTCTATCCTCTGCTTTGTCTAGCCTTCATTTCATTCCTTCTAGTGTATTCTTCATTTCAGGTATTGCATTCTTCATTTCTGTGTGGTCCTTGTTCTTAGTTTCTATGTCCTTTTTCATGGTTTTGTAGTTTTTACTAAGTCCATTGTAGTTATCACTAAATTCCTTGAACATCCTTATAACCATTACTTTAAACTCAATATCTGATAACTTACTTGCCTCAATTTCATTTAGCTCTTTTTCTGAGGATTCCTCTTTTTCTTTCATCTGGAGGTTGTTTCTTTTCTCCCTAATTGCAGCTGTCTTTTTTGTCTGTTTGTATGTTTTAGGTAGATCTGCTTTGACTCTGGATCTGTGGGTAGCTTCATGTGGTAGGAATCCTGTGGTGCCCAGTGGTACAGACTCCTTGACCTCCTAATCTGCATGTTCTAGGAAAGCCCTTTGTATTGGTTATGTGAGTTCACCTGTTGTTTTTGGATCCTGGTTGTTGTTGGTTAGTTTTTGGTGGAGTTCCCCCTCTGGTTGGCTGAGAGTCTCATCTTGTATGTTGTTGTATAGGTGCTGGCAGAACAGGCAAAACAACAGAAGAAACGAAACCAAAACAAGAACCCCCCCGCCCAACTACAACAGCTATTTCAATGACAAGAGACCAGGGAATAGTAAAAGTAGAAAGAGAAATGGAATATTAGGGAAAGGGGAAAAAAAGAAAAAGAGTAAGAAAAGATCAAAGGACAAAAAAGTAATTATGGGAATAGAAAAGAGAGGAGAACTAATAGGAATAATGAACTAAAGAATGAAAACAGGAAAAGGGACAAGGAAATAGAAAAACAAAAAACAAAAGAAGAAGGAAACAATGGGGTAATCAATGGTAAGATTAAAATAAGAGATATGACAGTAAAAATAGATCAATAAAAATAGAAGTAAAAGAAAGTAATAGGAAAAGGCCATGAAAAATAAAAAATAACAAAAATAATGAAAAAAAATGTGCAATTCATCTCAACAGAGTTTAGTACTTGCTTGCTTAGACTTCCTATGGGTATGGTTCTTCTGTAGTCTGAGGCTGGAGTATCCCAGTGTCAGGTGCTATCTCCAGCTAGCCCTCAGGAGCTTGGGCAGAGCTACAGGTGATCCAGTTTGTGATTGGTTCCCCAGGCTTGACCGTGCTCTTGATGTGCCAAACTGCTCTCCATAGCTAGTTTTAACAACACTGGGTCCAGGGGTATATCAGCAAACATTCCAAGTCACTGCCAGATCTGCTTCTGTCTGTCTCTGCTTGCCAGCATACTGTCAGCTTTAGGCCCCTCATAGGCCATGGCAGTTGTTTTTCAGACTTTACGGAAGACGGTTGAAGTGTTTCCCCACCCCTGAGCCATGGTCTTAGTCTGTCTGGGGTTTTTTACTTGTACTTGGCAGGGTGGGGCCCTTATAGGTTAAAGGGTTAATTATCCAGTGCCCAGATTTTGGTTCTGCCAGAAACTAAGAGGGCGTTTCTATGGTTCTCTCATCAGAGGAAAAGTGCTAGCCTGTTTCCTGGGATAGTAGGCTGCTCCCTACAGCCAGTCTTTGACACCTCCTGCATCTAGTATGCTGCTATCTCTTCATTAGGTTTAAGATGCGGGGTGGGAAAAAATGAGAGTAAAAAGGGATAAAAAACCCACACAAAACAAAACACCAAACACACCACATAAAAGGAAAAAAATGATGCAGGGTGAACAAAGCAGGATCACAGAGGGAGAGTAGGGTGAGCGATATCCCACAGGGTATGGTAATTGCTTTTTCCCAGGGGGAAGCTCAACAGCCACACTGCCATGTTGCTCCCCAGTGCCTCCCACACTAGACTCCCCCTGAGAGACTCTTGTCCACATAGCCTTCCCTTCACTGGAGCTCGTGGTGAGTGGATGCCAACACAAGACCTGTGCTTTGACCCCTTTAAGATGAAACTCCTTTAAACATGAAAAAGAAACATAGTGGCTTTGTCTTCAGTGTGTCTCATCTCTCCCCAACAGACAAACCCCACAACCTTTCACTGCTTGGAGCTACATAGGCTGTTGGTTCTAGCACTGGTGCTCTGTGCCTAAGAGCCCACTTTATGTTCACTCCTTTCAAGGGGAAGCTCCAACAGCCATGCCCCCACCCTCGTGAATGGGCTGGCCCCTTTAATGGCCTCACCTTTCCTACCAGACTTGGTGTTTTTTGTTGTTCTTGTTTTTTCCCATCCTTGATTGAAAACCTCTTTTTTGGATAGTCTTCAGTTTACTTCGAGCATCTAGTCCTCTCTTTAGTTCTGTTTCAGATTTGATTCTGGGAGGAGGTGTGTGATATATTCTCTTTCTCCACTACCATCTTTTTTCTGGTGCCTCTGAACTTACTTTCTATAATGCTGTACTTATCTCTCTACAGTGCTTACTAAAATAATTTTAAATAATGTATCTAACTAATATTCCCTTAGAATTCAAGCTTTACTTTTGCCACATATCATTTTCTTCGACAATAAATTTATTGTCTTAAAACCCCAAACCCTTATGTTCTCCTTTTTATTTTATCTCTCTCTCGATAAATTGACTGTGGCATACAATAGCAAAGACAAGATTACTTTTCACACTAACTTTTATTAAATGCAGCTAGCGATGTCAATCTAACTTTCCATGCTTTTGCTTCAGTGATTCTTAATAAGGAAATTAGTGTAGAAAGTAAGAAGAAAATGGTTCTTATATGACACATTTCATATTAAACACTTCCTTTTAAAAGCATGTGATAGATGTTCTTAAAATGGTAAGTGTAAACACAGGAAGTGGCTTTTATATACATAATGTTAGTTTTGGTTAGTTTCTGTTATTTCAATTATAAAGGAAAAAAAGCAGAAAAAGCTAGGTTAATATAAACTGCTATCTCAGTCTTCTCATTATACCATATCAGACACCATCAGTGAATGGTTTATACAGCAGAAATGTATTTCTCACAGTTCTGGAGGCTGAGAAGTTCAAGATCAACATGCCAGCAGGTAGACTTTATTTTGAGGCCTCTCCTCTTGGCTTGTTGGCAGCCACCACCTTGCTGTGTAATTACGTGATCTCTTTGTGTTCTTATTATACTAAAGGTAAAGTAAGCTCCTAAGAAATTAAAACTTGATAAGTTCACATAGTTGAAAAATAGTAAATTAGAGTACTGCTACAAACCTAAATTTCTGTTGCTACTTTTATTGACTAATTCACAAGACAGATTAGGGAATTAAAATGTCATTACCAAAGTTATATCATATAGTCTTGTTACATGAAATTAGCAAGTCAATTACATTTTGTATTTGGGATTGCAAGTATTTATTTTTTATATATTTTTGCTAGCTTCCATAGAGGAATAATTAAAATCCACTTATGTTTACTATTAATAGCACTTATAAGAGAATAGCATTTACTATTAATAGCATTTATAAGAATAGCATTTATATGCTTCAGTATGCATGCTTTCTTTAAACATAGAAGATATTAACAATCAAAACAAGCAAATCCATCACAAAACTTCATTCAATGTTTGAAGCACAAAATTCCTTTAATAATATTTATTGAATTATAATTCAATACAATGTATTGCCCAGTATTCACTGTTGCAGTAAGACACACAAAAATTGGAAGAAATTTTAAATTTACAGGCAGAGATCAACACAAATATATTCATATATGTTAAAATTACAAGAACAACTTGTGTGACATCAATGTAAACTGGCAGCCAAGGAGAGTAGACTAGAATGTGCACGTGTGAACAATGATAAGTTCACTATACTAGTCAGTGGGGGCAGTAGGCACTCCTGAGTGGGCATGTGTACATTGTGGCCATCACATTCAAAATAACTGAGCAAGTATGGCAGCAAATCTGCATCAAATTTTGCCTTAGGCTTGAGCATTTCTCCATGGAAGTTATTAGGATGAGTCATAAGGCCACTGGCAGCTCCATCAGGACAATGCATTTGCTCATGCATCCCCTCTCTTGATGGGTTTTTTGGTGAAACATTAAATCACCCAGGTGGCTCAGTCCCCTTACAGTCCAGATTTGGTGCCCTGTGACTTCTGCCTTTTCCCAAAACTAAAATCACCTTAGAAAGGGAAGAGATTTCAGGCCATCAATGAGATTCAGAAAAATACAATAGGACAGCCGATGGCAATTAGGAGAACTGTGTGAAATCCCTAGGTGCTTACTTTGAAGGGGACTGAGTTGTCATTGGCTTATGTACAATGTTTCTTATATCTTGTATCTTCCTCAATAAATGTATCTATTTTTCATATTACATGGCTGGACACCTTCTGGACAGACCTTGTATATATATATACATATATAATTTAAAACATATGCATATTTACAATGTTGAAGAATTACACTGATTTACAGTATTATAAAACATTGGTGTTGAATCAGTTTATAGTTTCTAAGTCAAGTCATCTGAGTTTGAATCCTGACTCCTAGACCCTACCTAATACTAGAACCTACCTAATAGTATTGCTTTTGATTAATTGGAATTAATAAATGTCAATAGTATTTAGAAGCGTCCTTGATATATAGAAAGTATTTAATCAATGTTAACTTGCTGTAAATAGTATAAATCTTTTCATTATCACTGCTGTTGTTAAAGTGGTATAAAGTCATACGGGTATTACTAAGATATTGGAATAATGGGATTGAGCAAAGAGACTCGGGAGTGCTGCCGGTGGTGCGTTTTGGAAGGACCACTGAAGTTGAGGGAGGGCATGCATGGTGTCCCAGTGAGAAACCCAGTTATTTTCATACTGCTGTCTCAGTTTCTGAAAGGGTACCTGTGTCTCAGTCTTCTCTCAGGAGTTATAGACAGGCTAGTTTGGAGGGAGAAGCTTGAATTATTCATTGTTCCTACATTTCGTGTTAGCTCCACTTTAACCTCTCTGATGTAAGTAGACATTTTGAAATACCGTCATTTAAAAACTAATTCAACTTGTAAAATAATGCTGTAAAATGAATGTTTTTGGACATCCTGTGTGGATAGAAATTGTGGTATCTTCTGTGTCCAGGTGCACGTTAGCACAAGCTGTGGTGTGGTATTCACTGTCTGCTTTCCTGTTCCTTCCTTTGGTCTGCTAGGGCCAAGGGCAGAAATGCAGTTGCTCACTTCAGAGGCTAGAAATCTTTGAACAAGGTGTCTTCCAGGTTGATTCATTCTGAAGCAGGGAGGAAGAATCTATTCTATGCTTATTCCTTGTTTTGGCTCCTTTACCAGGAATTTTTGGCATTCTTGGATTTTAAAATCATTACCCTTATCTCTGCTTTCATCATCACATGATGTTTGCCCTGTCTGTAGGTATGTGTGTCTAAATTTTCCTTTTTTAAAGTTCATAGTGATAAATGCCTACCTCAAGAAACAAGAAAACTCTCAAATAAACAACCTACCTTACACATAAAGGAACTAGAAAAAGAAGAACAAAGCCCAAAGTTAGTAGGAGGGAAGTAAATTAGAGCATAAATATATAAGAAATAGAGACTAAAACTAAAATAAGAAAGATTAATGAAACTAAGAGCTAGTTCCTTGAAAAGATAAACAAAATTGACAAAATTTTAGCTAGACTCACCAAGAAGAAAAAGAGAACTCAAAAAGAAGACAACCAGAAATAAAAAGTAAGGCATTACAACTGATACCAAAAAAATATAAAGGACCATAAAAATATTATTAATAATTATCCACCAATAATTGGACAACTTAGAAGATATGGATACATCCCTAGAAACATGCAACTTACCAGGACTGATTCATGATGAAATAGAAAATCTGAACAGAATGATTACTAGCAAAGAAATTGAATCAGTTATCAAGAGCTTTCCAACAAACAAAAGTCCAGGAATAAATGGCTTCACTAAACATTCAACAATTATTTAATTTCAATTCTTCTCAAGCTTTTTCAAAAAACAGAAGAGGAAACCCTTCCATACATATTTTATGAGGCTGTCATTACCTTGATACAAAAACTAGAGAAAAATGCCACTAAAAAATTAGCGGACAATATTCCTGATAATCATAGATGCAAAAATACTCAGCAAAATATTAGCAAGCAAAATTCAACAATACAATATGAGAATCATACACCATAAGTGAGTGGTATTTAGTCTAGTGTTGCAAAAATTGTTCAGTATCTGCAAATCAGTCAATGTGATACATCACATTACAAAATAAAGAATAAAAATTATAAGTTCATCTCAATATATGCACAAACAAGCCACACTTAGTCAAATATTGTCAAACTACTGAAATCTAGTGATGAAGAGAATATCATAATGTAGCTGCAGGAGACAAAAGAGTTACCTTACAACCACAATATGGATTTCACTTGACTTCTCAATGAAAATAGTGGAAACAGAAGAATAAGATGATGACTTTGCAAAAATAAAACAAAAAATTGTCAAGCTGGAGATCCACAAAGAGACATATACTTGCTTCAAAATTAAAGGGACAATAGAAACATTTCAAACACATAGACTTGAGAGAATATATTGCTAGCAGATACACACTATGAAAAAATAGTAAATGTAAATACAAAAGCATGAGTCGATTAAACTGTACTAGGTAGGGACAAAAAAGTAAAAAAAAAAAAAAAAAAAAGAATAGTGAACTAAATAGTAAATTTATAAGAAACCAAAAGTCTCATCAAAATATATCATCAAAGAATTTTGTTCAGCAAGAAAAAAAAAGGGTAAATGACAGTGCTGACAGGGATACATAAGTAAAGAGGTGCTTTCTAATGTTTGTCAATATTTGTGCAGCTGTACAAATACAGATATACACATTCGTTGATATGAGAAAATGTCATCATGACTCCCTTTAGCAAAAAAAAATGGATTTTGTTTAGAAAGTATATTTATAACTGTCTTGTGCTGAAAGGTAAGACTCTTGAGGGAGTCATTGGGTAGCAAGTCTATAAAATTTTCTATATGAGAATTGAGCAATAGTTACGGAGTAAGGGAAGGATGACAGGAGAGAAAATGAAAACTGCAGCAATATGGTGCGAGGCTACAGCTGGAAGCAAGGGAAAGGGCCAACATAACATATCCCGGGGCATAGAATATGAAAAGAACAATTAAAATCACATATGCCCAAATTTCAATCTGAATGTCTGAATGGGTTTTGTGGACATTCAGCAGAAGGGAGATGGATTGCTGCCTAAAATCTGGTTCAGATGTCAGGTCTGATGACACTCCATAGAAAAAAGGACACCCAGAAAGAGTAGAGCTGGTGCAAGAACAATAGATCTAGGCTGAACTTTAAGAGCGACCGGAGGACTGGACTGAAAAAATGTCTTCACACTGCTTGGTGATTTGTAATATTTACATTTTCCACTGGTACTAAAGTTCCATGCACACTTTCTTATTAGCCTATGAGACATAGAGCCAAAAGGTTGAAAAGTCAGGTGAGGTTAAAAAATATCTGCAGACACACTGAAAAAGGAGCCTGACTCTTTTTTATGGATTTGCTATGGTGAAATTACCTCTCAAAACTACAAATCATTTACAAATTCTATCAAATTAATACATTATATGAATTAGGTTATTTTTATTGTGCTTTTGTTTGTTTTAGTGGAATTCAAGAAAAATCTCAATATTACATGGAGCAATACTTTGTGTCAGAAATAACATTAGAACATAAACCCCATAAACCCAGGAATTGCTGACAGTATCTTTGAGGAATTTAAGTACAATCAATGTACAAGAATGGAGTTCAAGAATCTTACCAGTTTTGGGGTGCAAGAGAAACCCCAGTTAAAATAAAGATAATTAACAAAAAAGAAATTTTAGCTCATATCCACAGACTACTCACATACCTACATAGATTCTATTTCTTCAAATCTTAAGGAAAGGATATTTAGTTAAGGTTATAGGTTTATTTAAATAAACTGCCAGTTATGTTTTATTTATATTTTAATAAAATATTAAAATGATCAGGTAAATTTTATAGTACTATATTAATTTTATCACCTACCTGGATTTGATGCTCTCTCGCAAGCTATTGACAGCTATTTGGATTGAAACCGTGAGGCCACAAAGAGGTATATAAAACACGGAAGTGTCTGTAGCTACTAATTTTTCCTAATTCATTAAAAATATCAGAAATGTATATGAAGAAAATATACTGCAGTACAACTGAAATTATGTCTACAAATTACCACTCTTCTCTTTAAACTAATTCCTGAATAAGTACATTACATTAAAATGTTTAACATTTTATTTATTTATTCTTTTGTTGTTCATGTACAGTTTTGTCCAATTTCTCCCCACCGCTCCTCTGACCCTTCTCATCTCCACCTCCCACCCTTGATCCTATCCCTTTTTGGCTTTGTTTATGTGTCCTTTATACATGTTCTTGATTACCCTTCCCGTTTTCCTCGTTGCCCCTCTCCCCCCTCTCCTCTTGTTACTGTCAGTTTGTTCCTTATTCAGTGCCTCTAGTTATATTTGCTTGCTTGCTTCTTTGTTCTGTTCATTAGGTTCCACTTATAGGTGAGATCATATGGTATTTGTCTTTCACCTCATGGCTTATTTTGCTTAGCATAATGCTCTCCAGATCCATCCATGCTGTTGTGAAAGGTAGGAGCTCCTTCTTTCTTTCTGCTGCATAGTATTTCATTGTGTAAATGTACTATAGCTTTTTGATCCACTCATTTACTGATGGGCACTTAGGTTGCTTCCAGCACTTGGCTATTGTAAATTGTGCTTCTATGAACATTTGGGTACACAGGTTCTTTTGACTTGGTGTTTCAGGATTCTTAGGGTATACTTCCAGCAGTGGAAATGCTGGGTCAAAAAGCAGTTCCATTTTTAGTTTTCAGAGAAAATGCCATACTGTTTTCCACAGTGGTTGCAGCAGTCTGCATTCCCACCAACAGTGCACTAGGGTCCCCTAGCCAGCACTGGTTGTTTGTTGATTTGGTTATGATGGCCAATGTGACTGGTGTGAAGTGGTATCTCATTGTGGTTTTAATCTGCATCTCTCTGATGGCTAGTGATGCTGAACATCCTTTCATATGTCTCTGGACCTTGTGTATGTCCTCCTTGGAGAAGTGTCTGTTCAGGTCCTTTGTCCATTTTTTAATTTGGTTGTTTGTCTTCCTGGAGCAGGGCCATGTGAGTTCTTTATATATTTTAGATATCAAACCCTTGTCTGAGGTATCACTGGCAAATATATTCTCCCATATGGTTGTTTCCCTTTTGATTTTGCTGATGTTTTCTTTAGCCATGCAGAAACTTCTTATTTTGATGAAGTCCCATTTGTTTATTCTTTCCTTATATCTATTACTCTAGGGGACTTATTGGTGAAAATACTGCTGTATGGAATATTTTAAAATGAACAGTTAATAGTTAACCAAGGAGTTTCTCTTTAAATGTTTGATTAAGCTAATATATGAATATTTAATAGTAAAATTACAATTATTTTGACATTAGTTAAATAAATAAAGCAGTATCAAAACAGAAATACAAACAATTGGCAATGAAGTAAGAAAAGCTAATCAGTGGAAATGTGGATATCTTCAATCTATCACAAAAATAGTCTTAATGATATTAAAGCACCAAGTTATCTGGGATTATGCAATTGGCTGAGTACACAGGACTCCAAAGAAATTAGAGTATAAAAACAAAAATGAGCCTAAGAAATTCAGTTTTCAGAATTGACATGGGTGTTTTACCTTGATTAAGAGTCATACCAATGGAGAATACAGGTGAACATATTTAAGGGACATTTGAGAGTCACATTCTGCTTTATTTAGATATGACTGTTACAAAAGAGAGGGTAACTGTAGGTCTAGAGAATAGGCAGGTTAGGAAAAAAGCTGATCTTGAAGCAAGAGAGGTGATGACAATTAGGGATCCATTAGAACAAACTGGGACCTATGAAGACAAGTGACTCATATCTGTTTCTCATTGCTGCCAAACTTGACAATGCAGGTGACCTGTAAAAGAAGATGGCACCCTTTTCCACAAACTGCATATGCCTAACCAAAGGCTCAGTGAAACTAAACTATATAGATAGATATAGATATATACACACCATATGTATGTATATACACACCATGTATACATGTACATCTATACCATATACCAGATGTATATCTATACCATAATTTATCTACACACACACACACACACACACACACACACACACACACTGTACAAGCTGCAATGGTGCCTGCTGCAATATACCAAGATTCAGAGCACAATGATTCCTGCTTAACTTCTTTATTCCAAATCTCATAAAAATTTTTATTGGACCCAAATATAACTAAAAATCATACAAGAAAAGTGCTTTTGGAAAACAGAGTTTCAGCTTAGCAATATTGACACAGTATAAAACCAATATAAACTTTATGATCTTGAGACCAAAAAATATTAAAAGTGCCTGTGGCAGAGAGGGATAATCTTTGAGCTGTCTGAAAAACTTCAATTGGATAATTATAGTGCAAACCCATGGTGTTTTGTAGTAGCTCCGTAACTTCTTTTGCTAACAACTCTTCTCCATTCGAAAAGCAGCCTTTGGGTTGTTACTAGACCCTGGGAGTTGGTGAATGCCTGACTGTGGGATATCATGTGACCAGGACTGCTCATTAGAAATTGATCCAGTGAACAACAATCAGACCTGTGCAGGAGCATTCCACCGCAAACGGAAATTGTATATATGAGAGGAGCCTAAGCATGTCTAGAGGCAACATTGAATACAAAATACAAATGACTCAGATACCTATTGTGTCTGCTCCTACTGCCTTTTTGCCCACTCTCTAATCAACACTGACTACTTTATGGAGAATTCCCTTTGACCAGTGAGCAAAGGAAAGGAAACACAGGTGTGGTTTATAGCTGGGTCTGCACGATATGTTTGCACCAGTCAGAAATGGATGGCTATTACATGACAGCATAGTTCAAGAATGGCTGTGAATGGTAGGCATAAATGAAGACTTTGGGTACTTACATTTAGTTTCTTACTTCCTGTAGAAAAAAAGGTAGTCTGAGGAATATATGTTTACTAATTAATGGACAGGGTCTAAGGAAGTTGTCATCCAGTCAAGAATTTAAAAATAACAAAATTTAAAAATTGATGAAAGGTAAACTATGGACAAACTATTTACATGGAATTTTCAAAATGGTCAAAAAAATGAGATATTCGTACATGTGAAGGCCTACCACAGGACAATTCAAGAGGAGCAGATATTCAGTAATCTGGTAAATCTTAATTGGTTTCATTCTCTAGTCATCCTGCTGTTCATCCATTGGGTTTATTTATAAGCTCTCTGTGGCAGGAAAAATGGAGACTGTGCAGGGGCTCAATAACATCTGTTTCCCTTGGTTAAGGCTAATGTGGCTACTACTGCTACTGCTGGATGCTAACTGGCAACAGTAGAGGTCAAAAATCAGCCAGCTTCTAGAGACAGGTTGATCACATTAGGCCCTTTTCATCTTGGAGAGGGCTGTGATTTATCCTATGGGAATAGATGCATATTCCAGATAAAGATTCCCTTATCTGTCCAAAGGGTCTCATCGACACTTTTAATTTTCTTTATTTTCTTTTTATCTGTTTTCATTCCCTGGCTTCCCAAAAAACATTAACTCTGACCATGAACTGCATTTGTGATGAAGAAAATATAAAAATACGTTCATACCTCCAGAATATACTGTGGTGGCCTAATGGAACACTAAAACGTTTTATTGAGGGATCAGTTCAAATACCAGTTGGGAATCAATATCTTGCAACTGTTTAGTTCAATCCTATTGAATGTGGAATGTGGAATGTAAACCAGCTATCAATATACGAAGTCTGTCCGGAAAAAGTCCAGCCATTGTTAATATGACAAGAAAGGTTTACTCAAGATTCATGTAACCTGGTAGCCAAGGACAGTGGGCTGAATGTGCATGCATGAACAATGACAACTTCACTGTACTACTCAGGGGGTGCCATAGATGCCCTTAAGTGAACATGTGTACTATGTTGCTGTTGCATTCAAACTGACTGAGCATGTAAAGCAATGAATCTGCATTACATTTTGCATTAAGTTCAAACATTCCCCTCTGGAAACTATTTGGATAATTCAGAAGGCTTCAGGGATGATGCAATGAATGATTGGTAGTTTCATTATGACAATGCACCCACTTGTGCATGACATCTCATGCATAGTTTTTTGGCAAAACATCAAATCACCCAGGTGACTCAGCCTACTTACAGCCCAGGTTTGGTGCCCTGTGACTTCTGTCTTTTCCTAAAACTTAAATCACCCTTGAAAGGAAAGAGATTTCAAGGTGCAGATGAGCTTCCAGAAAATATGATAGGGTAGCTGATAGCGACTCCAGCAAAGGATTTTTACAGAGTGTTTTGAACAGTGGAAGAGACTCTGGGAGAACTGTGTGAGGTCCCAAGGTGCCTACTTTGAAGGGGACTGAGGTGTCAATGTCCTATGTACAGTGTTTCTTGTATCTTCTTCAATAAATGTCTCTATTTTTCATAGTACGTGCTGACTGGATACTTTCTGGACAGACTTGGTGTGTTCTTTTTTGTCATATATAGAGTATACACTGGTTTAGCAACCACAGGTTCAGATGGAGGCAAATCATTCCATAATGATACCTAAATATGTGGTACCCATAATATAGTAAATTAATTACAAGGAATTCCTCCCATTTATGTAGGTACACCTATTTGCCACATGGCTTTGCATTGATCCTGTCCAGAAGCGAATTTTTTTCCCTAACCCTTAACTCTGGGCTGACCTTGTGTATAAACTATGTAGGCAGCACTCATCTATAACCTTCTAGAGCTTCTTCAATGCAACCATGTGCTTAATATATGTATTCCTAAATAGGCAGGGATTAACATTAATAAAATTTTGTGATAGAATCTTACATTTTATAGAACATCAAATGACTTGGACATGAACCTATAGGGAAAGATGAAGAAGAAATTTATAGATAAGACATCAACCTAGGAGCTATTCCAAGGCTATTTTAAAGGCAAAACTAAGCAAAGCAAATCATATTATATTCCACAAGAAAGATAAACCATAGAGACACTTAGAAATGTCAGAACGAGAGAAACAAATATTGTTTGAAGCAAAGAAATAATGTTTAGAGAACTTTAGGCTATCAACTTATATGTCTGTACTCCTGAATATATAATGTTATCTGTGGTAGTGAAAGATACTCAGGATTTGAGATGGATGATACTGACCAGGAAATAAGAAAAGAAATGTGTTTGCTTGTGAATATGCTGAACTTAAAGTGCCTGAAACAAACAACAAGTTTACAGGTGAAAATCTGGATCTAATGCTCAGGAAGGAGAAGGAACTGGAAATGCACATTTGGGGGTGAGAAACTTATTGTAAGACACAATGAAATAATTGAAGAGACTGTGATCTCCCAAGATGAGTACACATTTAGAGAGAAAAAAAAAAAAACTTGCCATGACACTGTTACTTTAAGTATAGGTTGAGTACAAAGAGACAATGAAAATGGCAGAGAACAAGTGGTTTTAATATGGAAGAAAAATAAAGTGAATTCAAAACAGGAGAGTGGTGTCTTAATTACTGGTTTTGTTGTTGCTGTTAAGATTTTTGGAGGATAGTAGGAGACATAATAAAAGACTCACAAGTCTTTTTATTGCTACTTATTCTTTTCTAAATGGGTGATAAACAGTACATTAACGTATAAGAATATTTTAGCATTCATTACTAGTTACTTTAGGATTTATGTATTAATAAAGTAAATTCGTAACTTAGGTACAGGAAGACAGATCTTAGCTCAAATCACTTTGAAATAAATTTAGCTGTTTCTATGCATTGGCTCTTCTCTAAATCTCCCCAGTAATTAGTGTTAAGAGAAATTTAAGGATTAGTAAATCATACAATAAGACTTTATAGCGGATAAAGTATTCTTGAAATATGATTTCCTTCTCTTCAAAAATTAAAATTAGCAGTTCTTTGTTCAAATATATTTCTTTTTCTTTGTCTATTAAATTCTATCTTGCATGTACATTTATCATTGCTACAAAAAATACATGCATACTTTATTTCAAAGCAGAATACTGGGGATGAAAGGGACCCTGCTGAGTCTTTGGAGGCCTGGTCAGAACCTAGTCTTTCAAGATTATCAGCTTCCTGTGCCTTGGGGGAGATTGTTGTCTCTTAACTTTAAAGATATTTCAGCATATTAGATTATTTGAAAACCAAAGTTCCAATAGGTGTAATTTTGTCCAATTAAAGTGACTCAATACTACCCTTCAGCACTTTTTTTTCATTTGCAACATGCTATCATTGCTTTTAATAATTAACTAAAAACCAGAAAGTTAAGCATTTTGTCACCCTGTTAATTCTAATCCTCTTGAATTCAGAAGAAACCACTGCCTTGATATCCTTTGTAATACTTTTATAATAAAATGTATAGGTAAATAAGAGTGAAATGAATTGCTAATTCTTTGAAAAACCTTCTTTAAGACATGGTTTTGGCTGGATTTATATTAAAGGCAAAATATCATCACTGAGGCATTTAAATTCCGTAATTTCTTCTATGGAGGAAAAGAAATTCTGCATTTTAATGTAGTCATTGTTCCTATAGTCAAATTTCAGAATTAAATTAGTCATGTGTGTATAGTGTATTTATTCTGTGAAAAGATATACACAGTGGTCTTTTTCTAAAAGGTAGCTTTTATATGACAATTCAAAGTAAGTAAAAATGTTACTGCTGCTTGGTATCTATCTATCTGTCTATCTATCATCATCTATCTACACTTAACAATTCTTCCACATTTTACTCCCACTATTAACTATCATTTTTCTCACAGATAGTTTTACAAATTTCACTTAGATGATTAAATATAGGAAGGAGCTTTTGAGAAAGAACTCTCCCAGTTGAGTAAATATATAATGTACAAAACAAATCCTGAATAACTTAGTTTCCTAACTGGAAAGTTTTGCAAGTAGAATTGAACTTAGAAGAGAAAGTTGCAAATGAGAGGTCATATTCATTTTCTAAATATAGTCATACCCCTGATTCATGGGAGCTTTCCATAGTTTCCATTTCCTGTAATCAACTGTGGTCCAAAAATATTAAATAGCAAATTCCAGAAATAAACAATTCATACATTTCAAATTGCAGGACATTCTGGGTAGTGGGACTGAAGCTCGAGCCACCTCACTTCATTGCACGCACAATGTGAATCATCCTTTTGTCCAGTGTATCCGCACTGTATGTGCTACCTACCGGTTGGTCATGTAACAGCCATCTCAGTCATCAGATGACTGTCTCAGTATCACAGAGCTTGTGTTCAAGTCACCCTTATTTTCTTAAAAGTCACCCCAAATCACAAGTGTAGTGATGCTGCCAAGTTGAATATACCAAACAGAATCTGGAAGTACTTTCTTTAAGTAAGAAGGTGAAAGTTCTTGACTTAATAAGGAAATTTTTTTAAAAATTGTATTATGAGGTCACTAAGACCTACAGTAGAATGAATCTTCTATCTGTAAAATTGTGAAGAAGAAAAAAGAAATTCATGCTAGATTTTCCTGTCATACCTCAAACTGTAGAAACATCTCATCAGGTGGGTATGGTACCATCTTTCACCATCACAAGAAAAAGAAGGGTAAGTATTGTGTAATAGAAGATTTTGAAAGAGAAAGACCACATTCACATAACTTTCATTACATTATATTATTATATTTGATATATTTTATTACTACTATTAACCTCTTACTATGCCTAATTTATAAATTAAGCTGCATCACAGGTATGTATTATAGGGGGAAAAAACAGTATATACAGGGTTTAGTTACTATTCATGTTTTTAAGCATTAACTGGGAAACTTGGAATGTATCCACTGCTGATAAGGGAGGGTTTACTGAAATACAATAAACTTAAATCCTTTACTGTCCAATAACACCTACATATGAAAGTGTTCTTTGATGTGTTGAAAACCAAGTGTCAAAATCTTGAACAGAATTTTAAGGAAAATACATTGATCTTATAGTTATTCAATGACCTTTGTGTGTAAATCATTTTGATCTGGAAGAAACATGTGAGTGTTTTCTTCTCATGTGTTGTTTTTGGAGTAAATACCAACAGTTTGTGCTACATACTAATCAGTTATAAGTTATTAGAGTCTACTACTATAAATCAATATATCATGCACCAACATCTTACAAGAAAGCATTTTTTGCAGCGTTTCTACTTTATATGGTACACAAAATACACAAGGGACAAGATATAATAATTAACCTCTCCTCTGTGCCATATCAGTTTGTTTCTATTTTTATTACAACACCTCTATTCTGATATACTCATACACTGTAGTTATCTGGATACCTGCCTCTCTTCTCCACTATATTTAGGTTTTTGAAGAGTAGGCACCGAGTTTTATCTATATTTTCATGTTCAAAATTCCTAGCAGTCTGCCTGACATATGTTATTAACTTATGGCTTGTTAATTTGACACACTCCATGACAGATACTTACATAATTGCAAGTATTTGATTTTATACACACATGTGGTATATACGTATACACATATATATGGTATGTATATGACATACACATATATCATATATGATAAAATAAATTAATGTATATAACAGTTATACAAGTCTTACATATCATCATTTAAAAGTGGATCACAGTATATTACCAAAATCTGTACTTTTAAAAGTGTTAATTAATAGTAATTATTTACATAAACATATTTTCAAAGTTAGTAATTTCCAACTTTATTACTCAAAGTAATAGTTATTTCATTACAAATGTACTATCAATTCAGCTACAGCAAATTTTTGATATTTAAAAAACATGTACTACATTCAATATACAAATTTTTATGAGCTATATATCCAAATTCTACGAAGAATGGCTCAACTAAATTAGGTTTTATTATAAAAGAAATTAGCTTGAACTACAACTCTTTTACTTTCCCCTCTTTTTATTATTTTTAAATCCCAATCCTTTATTTCATCCATAGCTCATTTTTTAGTAGTAGAGAGAACCCAAGTGAAAGTTATTTTACAGTAAAAAGCCAAGAACCCTGAAACACCAATTCAAAAGAACCTATGCACCCCAGTGTTCATAGCAACACAATTTACAATAAATAAGTGTTGGAAGAAACCTAAGTGTCCATCAGCAAATGAGTGGATCAAAAAACTATGGTACATTTACACAATGGAATACTACGCAGCAAGAAGAAAGAAGGAACTCCTACCCTTTGCAACAGCGTGGATGAAACTGGAGAGCATTATGCTAAGCGAAATAAACCAGGCAGTGAAAGACAAATACCATATGATCTCACCTATAAGTGGAACCTAATAAATGAAAGCAAGCAAGCAAAATATAGCCAGAGACTTAGAAATAATAAACTGACAGTAACCAGAGGGGAGGGGGAAGAGATAATGGAGGAAAGAAGGGGAAGGCTCATCAAGGAACATATATAAAAGTCCCATGAACAAAGGCAAAGGAGGGTAGGATTGAGGGTGGGAGTTGGGGGCGGGTGGGATGGGGGAGAGTGGTATGGAAAAAAAATTATGGGACTGGCAAGAAGAAAATCTGACTTTTCTGAAAGATGCTACATTTTAAATTGAGCAACAACTCTAGAAAAAGATATTGTCACAAGAATTGCTGGGGGGAAGGGGTGTAAGGGGACTAAATGGTAATGGAAAAAACACAAGAAAGATTACATCAATTTTTTTAGAAGAGGAACTAATACGTAGTGATTTGAAAAAGGTTGTTTTTTCCCTAGAGATTTTCATATGTATATTGTAATTTTCATATTCTACCATACTCCATTACTATGTGCTCTAGTATATTATCTCATTTTTTTGCTTTAATTTTTTTGTTGTTTACTTACAGTTTCCCTATTTTCCATTACTCTCTCCTTTCCTGCCCACCCTCCCACTTCCCACATTCAATCCTCACCCCCTCGTTGTCTTTGTCCATGGGTCCTTTATACATGTTCCTTGACTTGACCCATTTTGAAGTACATGGTCATCTGTAGAGTTAACCACTATAGAGGCTAACCATCCAGATCTATAAGAAAAGAATAACCATATTCTCTTGTTTACATTTCTGCTGGCATAATGATCGACTCAAGGATTACATAAGCTTTTGAACTGAGGAAAGGGGAACTTGGAAGAAACACCCAGTGATAATGACTTTTATAGCATTAGTGAAAATGTAAATACAAAGTTGGTCTTCAGTTTCTGAAATTTCAAAATAAAATTTTGATTGATTTGCATATCAGGAAAGAGAAGAGAGAATGTTTTCTTTATAAAACTAATCTTCATGATCTCATTAGGCTTATTAAAAATCATGTATCATGGTTGCCTTGCCTGGTGCAGCTCAGTGGATTGAACATCGGTCTGCAAATCAAAGGGTTGCCAGTTTGATTCCCCAGCCAGGACACAGGCCTGGGTTGCAGGCCAGGTCCCCAGCAGAGGGGCGTGCAAAAGACAACCAAACATTGATATTTCTCTCCTTCTCTTTCTCCCTCCTTTCTGATCTGTCTAAAAATAAAACAAACTTTTAAAAATCATGTATCATGGGTTAGGTTACAGAGTACTACTTAAAGTGTTGAAAATTTACTTTTTCTAAGCTTGAACTGTTGAGTAAATGATAAGATTCTCATTTTTCTCTTCCATTCCCCATATTCTGAGGTTGAGCCTAGAAAGCTTTAGTGAAACAAGATAATTTGGGAGACCTCACAAATGTGGACATTTTCATTACACTTTAATATTTGGGCTGCAATCACAATAAACTTAATGATACCTATCATTAAGCAGAAAGAATGCAATGCTTATAATTTCAGAACGGCCTTTGATGCTATTGTAGTATGAGTGAGTCTCAGAACACCAAACATTTTAGTTTTAAGGAGAGTATTGCCACAGACGATCCTAAGAAGTTGAGCAGTCCCATTTGTTTAGGTAAGGATCGAATGGGGATCAGAATCAGACCTTGGCTGCATGCGTGAAGGATGTTTTGTATATCGAGAGTTGACAGGGAAGAGACAAAGCTGCTGAGAAAGTGAGCTGGATACTGGCAAGTAAAAGGCAAGATAGCTTAGTTTACATAAAATATTATCTTTAGCATAAACACGGTTTGGACTTTGGGCAGTGCCCGAGTAGTCAATGAATGTCGCTATGAAAACATTAGCGACACTAAGAGGATACCTTAAGATCTGACAACTCAATATTTCCAGTTCCACAACAGACTACAATTCCTTCTTCTTTCCTCCTTTCTTATCATTTACTGTGTATCCTGGAAAGGATATAAAATTTAAGATCCCAAACCTTTTTACTGAAAAACCTGAACACAATGAAGAGGAATTGTTTCTATCATTACGGCAGCCTTAAGTTATGCCTAACCAGGGGATAAGTGGTTTCTGAGTAAAGTAATATCGATTTAGACAAAATGTAGAAACTACATATTTTTTAGTACATTTGTGAATAAATTTTCTCCTCTACTATAGAAGACATTTATTTATTTTGGTCACCCTAGAAGTAGCTGGTATTGAAAGACCGATAGGCTTGGAGGTGATACATAGCTTGGATTAAGCAGCTTTCTGATTTACTTGCTCAGAGACTTTGGATATGCCAATTAATTTATAGTGCTATCTCAAGTACATTAGCTATTGTTAAAAACTCGATATAAATAAAATGTGAAAATGATTTGTTTATTTTGAGCAGAAAACTAAGACAATTTTGTAGATGTCCTTATATCTGTTTTCACATTTTTTGCCCTTCTTCCTACCCTTTCTATTCCAGATAGACATATGTAGTCCCAACTTAACCTCTCTAGTGCTTACTGACTTGAGCCTATGCCCATGCTGTAGTCTAAAACACATTATGTAAGATCTTGTTTTAGAATTTTGGAGGCATGGCTTAATTTTGGAAATTCCTCCACTTAGTCATCATTACTCTGCTATCGTGGGTCCAGTTTTACAATATTTCTTCTTTTGGGAACCAAAAATATTATTAAACAATATTCCACCTAACATCAACTGTAACATTTTACTCACCTGCCTCTTCTCTTCACTGTATCTACTTCTTTGTTGAATATTCAGACATTTGATGAAGGGAATAAAATAGGTTAATATAAAACAATATATTAATAATATATTAAGAATGACAGGGAGATTAACCAGTTTATTACCTCAATTTTAAGCAGATATTTTTAAAGCTTTTAATTATAGAATTTTTTATTGCCCTCAATTAAAATTATATTTTACAGTTATGTAGTACATAATTTATAACATAATTCTATGGTTATACAATATATAACTGATAATATATTCCTCTTTCTCCTCAATAACTGCTTTTTGGAAATTTTATATATCCCTATAATTCCCACAAATATGTGTAATATAGGTATATATGTTTTGATATATACAAATATCAAACAGACAGATTAAGAATCTCTAGACAAGTTTGTTTACAAAAGACTTGTGTTACACCAAAAATCAAAGAAGTCCTATTACACTTCCTCAAAGAAGATTCTCACTTCTTTTTCTGGGCACATTTCTTCTCTTCTCCCCTCAAGTTATCCTGATACCAAATCCCCCTCCTTCACAGTATTTGGGGATGGTTCAGAATTCTCTTTCAGCTCAGTTTCAGTTATGACTTTTATTTATGAATTGATGCAAAGTCGAAGGTAGCCAATCCTAGTTGACTGTAGACTTGGATTGCCTTCTGTTTCCAATAGCAGTGGAAAGTCTAGTGATGCTTCCAGCTTTTGTATCTGAAGGTACACTTGATGCTGTTGTGAAAAAATGTTGTGCACAAACAGGGGCTAAAGCAATGCTTCCTATGGACCATGTGGTTTGCAGTAAAATAGGACCAAATGGCCAGAAGCAGCATAAGTAAAACTGAATGGCATATAGAGAGCGAAAAAAAGTTCAGAGAGAACTTCAGAAAAAGTTTACTTTGTGTAAAAAAAAAAAAAAGGTAAAAAACAGGAAAAGAAAAACACCATAAAGCCACAATAACTGAAAAATATTTTAAGTATATTTACAGCAAAACAGAATCTGAACATAATCTCTTACAACATGTATAATTTTAAGAAAAATAGTAATGTTAGAAGTCTTATAACAAAAAGTACATTTTGTTTTATGTATTAAATATTTAATTTTACCAAAGAATAAAATCACCTATAACATAAATAAATTTTTGGCCACTATCAATATATTACTTTCAGTGTAGCTTTTCTAAGTATGTATGAGATATTTATCTTCACAAAAATAAGTATTTGTAAATACATTCTTATAATTGGGTGCCATTCTTAAAATAACACTCTTTAGGAAAGATTTCAGAGTGATATTAAGTTCTTAGCAAGATATCTATCATCTATCTATCTATCTATCTATGTATATATTCTTTTTAATATATCTATAAGATTATAAAATTAATTTAATACTCAACTGGATAATCCTTAAATTGTAAATGTTTCTGTGTACATGATATTTTGTAAATTATATTTCTTATTCTTGGATACATAATTTTTCATGTTATTTTACCTTTTCATGGTTTTTTGGCCTTTAAACAGTTTACTATTAATGTGACTCCTTATCGGAATATATTCTAGTACATATACTTTCTGCAGAAAGCTAAAAATATAGCAAAACCTCCCAAAATGTTGTTGAACATTTAGAACAGTAATTAATTTGTAGTCCTAATAACACTGTCCACAATTCTCCCATGGAGATAATAAACTGATAAGGCTATATTTTGACTCCTGTAACATTTAATGAAAAATTTAATTCTTTCAATAAACAAATAATTGACTGTTTCTATATGTGAAGTTCTAGAGATTCAAAAATATGTAAAAACTGTATATAGTAATATGCAGACAAATATATAATAATCAGTTTAGTGCTATGGTAGAAATGTGCATATGTTGTGAAAGTTAATTAAAAGAATGACCAACTCAGATTTGATATTCATGCACAAGATATAGGCTTGAACTTTAAACATAAATCGACAAATGTATTTTGAACTTTCACACCTGAAGCTTCTCCCCTACATCACTCTTTCCTTCTCTCCACATTCTTTACCTCCTTAATAGCAGATAAATTAAAGGTGCAAGATGCCAAAGTTGCAAATTTCAATAGTTCATTAGTGCCAGGACACAGAATAAGTATTAGAAGGAGAAAAAATGTTGGTTGGAAAAAAATGTATTTCTCTTGTTGGACCAAGATAAAAAATATGTGTGCTACTTAAAATAAATAAATAAATAAAAATTACAGTGACCTGTCTAGTGTTCAATAACTTTAGTTTAAATAACTCTTTTCTTGAGAAAACAAAATGTATTTTATGCATTTAGTTTTTCCAAAAATGAACAAAAGTACAAAGCTTTTCTGGAAGAGCTTATATAAGATGCAAAATAAAAGCTGCTTTGTGCTCAAGGTGAATTCCAGTTGAGGGCTAGGTGTCTTCTTAAAGTTTTCTTTGCCGATCACCATGAAGCATTCCATCCCACATCACCAGTAAAATCAACACCAGACCCTTTTAGATTTGAGCTCTGCGAAAGCACAAGCTCCAACGTACCTAATCAATAAATATGTTCTGAATACATGAATGACAATGCAAAGGATGGAAGTATCTTCAAGTGACATTACAGTTCCAGGATACATTGTTTGAAAGACATTGGTCATAATTCTTTCTTTATTGAAGTAAATTTTTATACAGTGAAGCTCATAGATCTTAAATATAAAATTGAGTTTTGACAAAATATTTCCAAATAACCAATAAATAACCTCATATTTTCATTAACTTAGAAAACTTCCTCATACCCCATTCTAGCTGGTTCATCATCAAGAAAAAAAGCAATTGTTTTCTGACTTCTATCACCATTGATAAGTTTTTCCAGTTCTTTAAAGCAAATAAAAGCAATCCCAGTATAATAACCTCTGAAGTAAGACTTACTTTGTTTGAGAGTCAATTGTTTGTCAAGTACTGTCATTGATTTTGCAATGATGAATAAAGCATAAAATTTACCTTTATAAAGCTTTTTTTTTTTTTTTATAATGAAGGAGTTCAGAACAGGTCTCTCCAAAATGTGCTACTTTGGCATGTAAATTATTTTGGGTAAAGGCAATTGAGACTCTGAGGAATCTAGAGAAAAGTTTACTTTTTCTTTAAAGAATTTAAATTCAGACCTTGCCCAAAGCAAGAGTTATCACCAGAAACAACTTTTTATGACCAACCTATAGGGCAGGATTTCTAATTATTGAACATCTGCACTTATCATCCTACAAATCACCCTCCTTTCCTCTGAAGCCTCAGAGCATCTTATGACTTTCCTTTGCTCAGAATGCCATTCATACCTGATTTTCCCTCACAGTCTCTGAATCTGTCACGTATGTGGGGTCTCTGACTCTCTCACGTATGTGGGGTTCCGTTGCATACCTACATATTTAAATTTGGTTATTTTCTTTTATTAATCTATCTCATGTCAGTTTAATTATTAGACCATCCAAAAGAACCTAGAAGGGTATGGGAATATTTCTTCCTCTCCCACACTAATAAGGAAAACATGTTAAACTACTATCAAAGTGGATCAATACAAAATTACATGGTTATGATAAATATCTGGAAAATCTGAAGAACTGAAAAGAAATGGTTACATGGATAAATAACAAATAATTGAAGTAGTGGTTAAAAATAAGATAAAAAAGAGATACATAGGACAAGATCATTCAGGTTATATTGAAGCTTTATATTTGATTTATCTTAGGTACAATTAAAAGATGTACGAGTTTTAAAAAGAAAACAACACAGTCAAATTTTCATTTCACTTAGGTAGAATCTACCAGCTGGGTGAAAAGGGGTTCTGTAATAAATCTAACAAGTCCAGGGACTGAAAGTAACCTCACAGGGTGATGTGATCATAAATTCCTAACTGGGCAGGTCATGGTGTATAGTCCCAGGCATTTATCTTCTTTAGTAAAAGGTTTATCTTTGCCTTCACCACACGATGTTAATTGTTTTTATACATTTAGATTAACATACCTTTGAAATAATCACAACCACCCTCAAGAGAGCATATAGTCTTGTTAACTATCCTGTATTTCAATTCCTGTCTTGCTTTCTCCCACCTTCATGTAATATTTTTATATTCCCTCATTAATCTCAAATGTATAAAAGAAACTACAAAATTTTCACTCTTGGAAGCATTTAAGATTTTGCTTCCAGGCAATTTTCCTCAGTTTTTGGCTTAAATAAACTAAGACAAAAAAAAAATTCTCTTCACGATTGCACATGTCTTATGTCAACACCAGAAATACAGAAATCCATTAAAAATAACTCAGCCATTCAGAGATCAGTTCCCAAAGGAGTTAATCCAAGTGCAGTTTTGAGTCTCTTCATAGTCTGAGTTAGTTTTGTAATTCGATTAACATAAAGATATTGTAAAACATACTAATTAGGTGATAAAACATTACTTTTTCATTCTTTAAAGCTTCTAAAATATTTAAGATTAAATATTGGCACTATAATTTATAGAATTAAAAATAAAGCCACTTCAAAATATTTGTTTGCTATTATTAGTTTTTCAAAGGACACAAAGAAAAGAATTTGAGGGAACATGTTTTAATAGAAGAATTTAAAGTATTGTGATATGTATCATAATACATAAAACAAGAATATATATTTCGAGACCTGGTGATCTCTTCAGAGTCCTAATTATTCATATTTATCATTATTTACCCTTATTATGATTGGAATGGATTTGATCACTCTATATACATATTGACTTTTTTGTTACTTCAATCTATATAATTCATTTTAGAAATAAGTTAACTTTTTTTTTTGGTCAGGTTGTTCAGATGGTAAACACATGGTGCTGTGGTTCTTTAGATGAAGTAAAAGATAACGTGCCATTTTATGGTTATTATGTAATTAGACTTATTTGAGTCTCAGGGGATATTATCTAGGTCAATGTAGGACTCAGTGTTTTAAATATAAGAATATCTTTCAGCAGCAAAATAGCTGTAGTTACCTTCAAAATAATATCTTTACTTTGTTGAAATATGGACAAAACATTATATCAATCAAGAAAGAATTATGTTCAGGTTTAAATCTCAATTCCTACTATGATAAAAGTTGTCTACAAAGGAAATATATGTGTTTCCTGAATTAATACTTTTCTTAGACATACACAAAAACCTATTTAGATATAATTTGAGAAACAATTCTCTCGCTACTTTTCTAAACACCCACATTTTATACCATACTTGTACACTGAAGTATATAATTTAGGTTAACAATATAATTCTTATGTAATATAATGGGTCTTTTGGTTGCCTCATTGCAGTAGTAATATATTTAATGGCCTGAAAGAATTAATGTTTCTGTGGCACTCCTTAGTTAAGTAATTATATGTACTGAAGAAGGTAAGTGTAGTTTTTCTGTTGTATAGCTTCACATTCTTTGCTAATCATTATATTTTTGTGAAAAAAACAGATAGTACTTTGTGCAATGTGGATGGTTATTGTACTTTTTAAATGAATTGCCTTTTGAAAAGAGAGTTCTAAGAGTAAAAAAAGAGATGTCTTTGAAGAAAGTGTCTCAACTATTCCTCAAATGATAATTTTAAGCAATGTTAACATAGGTTTGAAGCATTTAGGATGCAAGGAAATATGGATTACAAGGAATTGTGAGTATATCTAATTTGGTAATTGATGATAGTGATAATGCTGTTAGCATTATAATAAAAGGACCAGCACAGAAGCCAAAATATAGGGTGGTTTAACCCTGTTAGTGATACAGCAGACATCAATCAAGGAAGAGGAAATAGAATAACATTTTATTCTATTTCTTATATACCTGTTGATAAAAGGTATCAACAATCAACACACTGCTTTTCTAATGTATAGGCAAGATGCAATTTACAGAGAGAAATAGCATCTAGATGTCTGTGATTGTCTGTGATGAGGTCTAATACTCAGGAAAATAAGCTGAAAATAAATCTATGGGCTAAGAAATTTGTCTGGTTTACATTAACTTTCCTTTAGCTTATTATTCAATCAATTTGAAATTAGTAAATACCTTGTGCATTGTCTTGCTCAATGTGTTGGAAATTAGTTTTATATAATTCAAATTGTATACTGTAGTTCAATTCTTGCACTAACCACCCAGAGTTAGGGTGTGATCTTACACAAAACTTCTCATATTTCAGATGCTAGCCACAAATAAAATTCCCAGGTCAATTGCACTTCTCACAAAATGGCTACAAGTCTGGTGGTTTCCCACAATGCCCCTCAGATTAATAACTTGCTAGAATAACTCACAGATCACAGGAAAACCAAATATTATTACAGTTTTATTGTAAAGGATACAAATTATACCAACCAAGAGGACACACACAGGACAAGGTCTGGGATGGTCCTGAAGACAGAGCTTTCTTTCATATACTGTCTCAGTGGAATCAAGGTGTGTCCCTCTCCAGTCACCTTATTAGCATAAATTCAGATGTGATACAAAGAGCTCATGAAAGCTTATGAACTCTAGAAAGTCCATAAGTTTTGGAAGTCCCATGTCAGGAACTGGGAGAGAAGAACGGAAAGATTCATTGTTATACAATAGAAATAGAACAAAGAACTAAGAAGATGAAGCTTTTATTCTCATGTGATTTACACCTTAATGTGATAGTTAAGTAAGAAAATAAGTAAATAGATATAAACAAATAGATAAGGGTATATCATTATTATTATTTAGCTCTTATTTTATTTTGATACTGAGGTCTAGGAAAAAATTTTTGAGAAGACACATGCAAGCTGCAGTTGTAATATTAATGAAGAGATTGGTCAAGGGAAGACTTAAGAATAACACTCCAGACAGAAAGAACGGATAGAAAAAGGCCTGACATAAGAAAGAAGTTTGCCCTGGCTGGTGTAGCTCAGTAGATTGAGCAACAGCCTGTGAACCAAAAGGTTGCTGATCCAATTCCTGGTCAGGGCATATGTTTGGGTGGCAGACTAGGTCCACATTTGGGATCATGAGAGAGGCAACCCATTGATGTTTCTCTCCTTTTCTTTCTCCCTCCCTTCCCCTCTCTCTGAGATTAAATACATAAAATCTTAAAAGAAAGAAAGAAGTTGGCTTTTCCCACCATCTTCTCAACTTATAAAGCCCCTTTCTTCTTCTCTAGTCAACCAAGTTGAAGTAGAAGAAAACAGCTCAAGTCTGGACTTTGGGTCCATGGGAAATTAGGTTTGTTTATCTTCTGTGATTTGGGTAAGACAGTGCACTTTTTAAGCCTTATTTCCTCATGTGTAAATTAAAACTAATAATAATATTTCAGAATATTCAAGCAACACAGCTAGGATATAAACATTTATAGAGAATGCAGGACTGTAACCCCACAGATATAACCCAAGACAACATATGCCCACAAAGGTAATGAAACACTTTTACAAAAACTCAAGAATTCAGAAATGCTAACAACATAGTTCACCTACAAAGTCATTGATTGAAAAAAGGAACTCTGATCAAATAAGAAATAAACAAAGCAAAGACCTTACAGTCAAGAAACATAAGGGAAGTGAAGACAATTCTTAATAATGACTATATAAAAACAAAAATGAATGTGTGTGTGTGTGAGAGAGAGAGAGAGAGAGAGAGAGAAAGGAAAAAGAAAAACAAAAACCTCTTAAAAATAAAATAAAAAATAATAATTTTTTAAGACCTGGCAAAAAGAACCATAGGCAAATGCAAATAAAAATAAAGCAGAAATAGCTATATTCATATTAAGGTGGTTGAAATTTATGAATAAAATCAGGTGGAATAAAGAAGGAGATTGTATAATTATAGAAGTTACAAATGGCTAAAAAGTAGAATGTTTATATACTTATATGCACTAAAAAACCCAGCAACTATATATAATTCAAAATATATTGGAAATGAAGGAAAAATTTAACATACCCAGTTGGGTATGTTAAATAAGGGCACAGAGGAACTTAGTGATAAAATAAGTACATTTGATTTAATAAATACAAATGAAACTATTGCTCAATATAGCACACAGATTTTTCAAGTGTTTACTTTTGCAAAAATACTTTACAGTATTGGACAAAATGAAAAATTATGATCACTACTGCCATACCACCAGCACCAGTATAACCATAACAACAAAAAGTTTTCACTAATTGTATTTTTTAACACTGAGTTATGCAGTGTTAAAATAGTAACTAAATGATATTGTAAATGTCTTGAAAATTAAAAGACACAATAGTTCTTAATCCCCCAAATTATTGAAATAAACTCAAAAGAGAAATAAAAACTATCTAGAAAAGTTTAAAAATGACCATATGTCATACTAAAACTAATGAACACTTGATGCCACAGTTAGAGTAAATTAATGGCATTATATCTTTATTATTAAAAAATTAAAAGTAAATAAAGGGAACTTGGTATCCATTTGCGATGCCCATTCTCATTCAGCTTTCTCAGTACTCATTTTCAATTTCTTTCATGCTTGCCCATGTTGACTTCAGAGGCCAGAAAGACAATCTTACCTCTCCTCATCTTTCTTGCTGCTAGGGTATCAATGTGCACAAGTTCTGACTAATAACACATGAGAAAACGTCTCTTGGGTGGATGCTGAAACATACTTCGCTGTAATGATAAAATGAACACATGTTGCTGCAACTGCTTCCTTCCCAACTTTCTCCATCCTTGAATGCAGACTGATGCCCAGATCACAGATCCAGATATCATGGGAATATATGACTATTAACCATGAGCATGTGACAGAGAAAACAGTAAGTGGAAACGTAACTTGCTGTACCTTGAGATGCGCACAGAATATATGTCAGTTGAAGCAGTGGTGTTAGCATAAACAACATTCACAATGGCAGTTTATGATGTTTATCTCTAGCTGCTTTTAGCCAAGTCTCCAAAAAGGTATGAACTCAAAGTTCTGAAAGCAATCTAAATCAGAGGAAAAAGAAACAAAGGAAAGAAAGTTTTGCTAAGAGATAATGTACTCCTTGTGCGGCCTGCAATCTAAGTGATTTAGAATCCCATAGTTTGGGGGCCTGCTGGGTTTGAAAGACAATATGCGTACCCCTAAATTGCAACTAGTCAAAAAGCAGGGAAATAGCTACTGCAGCAGGAGATAAGATTGATAAAATTAGTCAGTAGGTGGCAAAGGGAGGATTCAGGATGGTGTTTCTTCACCTAAGCTATCATTTCAAACTATCTCAAAGCAATAACCATCATGGGAAGGGCAAGGGGCATAGGCAGAACAAAGAGGCCAGTAAATTGAAAGACCAGAAATGTTAAAGACTATGTTTAAGCAAAATCCTTAGCTATGGTTTCTTTTACAGGAATTGACTGGAAGTAAACATCCTTAAAACATAATAAGTTTTCAAGAGAAATATTTTTGGAAAAATAACAGGATTCCTGACTGCGATAACATATAACACTTTGTCACCCATTGCAAAAGCTGAGTATTAGTTAGGAAAGTCATTCTTCTTAAAAGTTTAACCCAAGTGGCCAAGGGAGAAAAGGGATAAGAAAGATTATCCCAGTGTCACAAGTGGTAGTCAAGGACGATGAATAATAGATTCCAAGATGGTGGAATCATCTCAATCACCTTTGAGGGTGGGGAAGATAGAGAAAGGTGGGAGAAGGTGGGGGAACAGAGTTTTTATTTTCTCCTCCATCATGAATTGTTAGAAGCTAGGTATTGTTAACTGACATATAGTTCTCAATTTTCCCTTTTCTTAATGAGATTAATTTTTTCAGCTATTCTCTTTCTCTTCAAATATTGCTTTTTCATTGTGTTAAACCAAGATATGTCCATTGGTCACTAAAAATGAGGAGCAAATTTAGACCACAATGACAGGGGTCCAACTTACCAAGATGTCCTGAGCTAAAATTTATGCTGAAGCTGAGAAATGGTTGTGATAAAGATAGCCTTAACATTACCCTCAGCTTAACTAAACTTTCCACATACCTCTTCCTTACTGAAGTGTCCTGATGCCACTTTTATTAGAGCATTTACTTCAGAAAAACTGTAATTATAAACTCTTTATCTACCCCTTTGAAATGTAAATAGTTTCAAATACCTTTTGCCAGTTTAATGACCCAGGAAGATCTTTCTCAAAAGACAGAGTCATCCCTTTGTAGTGAAATCCTGAAGGAAGGTAGTGCATCTTGCCCTGGCCCGGTGGCTCAGTTAGTGGAGTGCCTTCCCACACACCTCAAAGGGCTGTGGGTTGGATTTCTGGTCAGGGCACAGGCTTAGGTTGCTGGTTCAATCCCCAGTCAGGGCATGGACAGGAGGAAACAGATCAATGTTTCTTTCTCACATGGATGTTTCTCTCTCTCTCTCAAATCAAACATATCTTTGGGTGAAGATTAAAAAATAACAATAAAAGGAAGGCAGTGCTCCCGGTCTCCTATCTCCCATCTCTATGATGGTATGAGCCTAGCTTCTGTGGGGTACATTATTCCCAAATTTATTCTTCTTTTGGAAAATCCAATTGGCAAAAAGAAAAAGTGAACTAAGGTCTGATTTCCTACTTACCCCAGCTCTGTAATTGGTACCATATATCCTTTTCTTTTTCTATCATGATTGTATTAATAACTGAAAATGTTACAAATAGGAGATAACAGCAAGAGACTTCAAAAGATACTCTTGGCATCACTGCTAAATTAAATCTTATTCACATCCTACAACATTCAGATTTTTTTTTTTATGTTTGCAAACAAACAAAACAGCTATTTTTTAAAAAAATGAAATGGAGGTTCCCTATGACTTTGATTAAATTTAGTTTTAGTTGTATACGCTAACTTGAGAAATCATCTCTCTCTTTCTCCCTCTACCCCTTAGAGACCTAGTCTTTCACCCAGACAATCACCAACCAGCAAGGCAGCAGAAGGCAGCAGCCTGGACCTGACCAGTGGTCCCAAGGTCTGGTCCCCTGACATGCTGACAATAACATCTTGATTTAAGTTATGGTTCAGTTCCTGAGTCCTAATGTGGAATAACTCTCTGATTACTTCTCATGAAGCTAGACAGAAGGACACTGAAACAGACCTCAGAGTTGTCCTCAAGGCATGAAGAAATGGTTTGTCACTCTTACCTCGCCTCTAGCCAATCAGTTCCCAGCATGCACCTAAACCACTAACTTTCGGTGCCTTGTAATTTTGTTACTGAACAAATGTGGTATTTCACTGCCCACCACCACTGATAGGAAAATTACAGAAGCAAAGATTGGTGCGGGAATAAAGAGGTTTTTATTAAAATAGTGCACAATTTGGCAGGAAGAGGCACTCTTTATCTCAAGGCTCATGTCTTCCACAAAACACAAACAAAACCTAGCTGTTTCCAAGAAGACCAAAGCCAAAAGCAAATGCGTAGAACTCCCATTCCCTGCTTATCTGTTCTTTGGAGGCTGAGGTGGCTAAGTAGGTGGCTGCCTGGCTTCAGGTACCGTCCTGGAGTCTGTGTGTATTGTCAGCACCACTGTTAACCACATGGCTTCCAGGGCCAAAAGGTCCCACGAAGCAATGGCCCACACATCAGGAGAGTGGGTAAAAAGGAGCACATGTCTCCCTTCCTTCAGTTCATATAAACTACCTGTGTGGGTTGGGTCAGGTGCTCAAACTTCTGCATACTCTGGGAGGTTCTGGCCCCTCAGCCAATCCCATCATTTTCCCAGTATAGACTCTCAGGTCTTCCCCTGGCAGAACACCTCCCCCTGCTACCATGTTGACCTCTAAGGTCACATGCAGCTGTGTTCTCTAGCTTCACCCACATTCGGGTACCAGAAGAGAGTAGGAGGGCTTTTCCTTTAGCCAATCACCCTCGCTAGCCTTTCACACACTCAGTGCAATGACTTTCTCTTGCAGCATCTTTGCCCAGGGATGGGGGAACCTGTGATTATGTGTCACGCTAGCTTGGTTACCTGGAGAATGAGTGCTCATCCGCTGCCCCTTGGCGGTTTCCTGAGGCCCCTCCCTTAGCTCTGTGGTCTGTCCAGGTCTATCTGTATCCATTTTGTCTTATATAATCTGTAATCTACATGTTATCAGGGAATTGAGGCTTTTGAACATTAGCTTCCCATTCTACCAGGTGGTGTTATTCATAATAAAATAAGGTCTGTGCACAGATTTACTTGGAGCCCCCACACAGAGGCAGCAGTTTGAAAACTATCTGGATCATGCACAAAGCAGATATACTGACTGAATCTGGGGTGTGTGCCAGAGGGACAGGGATCCGTTTGGAGCTTTTTCCAATGGAATGAGACCACTGCTGGGCATCAGTTTTTCATGGTTTGTTTTGTTTTGTTCTTCTTCTACCTGGTGGGTCCCATGCTGGCAGGTAACAGTTTTGGCACTCTGCAATAACCTACTAACAGTTTGCCTCACCCGAGTATTTCCCTGAGAATCCACCCAACCCAAATTGCCTGACCTGTCCAATGCAAACTGAAGCTACTCCCAAGGTGGTGTCCCATCCCCCAACACTCTGCGTAAGGCCCCAGTGTCAAACCGAGGTTGTACCTTGTCATCCAGTGACTGGTAGGTAGCCCCCCAGAGTCCCTCCGAGATGGTGCCTTACCTGCCTAGCACCCTTAAGGCAACTGTGGAAAGCCCCAAAGCCCCTCCAAGGCATAAGTCTACCACCCAGAACCGGACAGCCAACCCTGGAGAGCCCTGGAATGACCCCAAAGCAGTGACCTGTTTCTGGTGGTGAGCTTCCCCACACCAATATACCTATGACAGTAGAGGCCAGACCTCACAGCCACCCATACCACAGACCTGCACCATATACCAGTAAACCTGCATCGGTCATGGTAGAGCCAAGTTGCCGTCTAGCCTTGGGGTCAACCCATCTCATTAGTGCACCTGCAGCCGTTGTGACTCAGGTTACTGCCAGCCAAGCCAAGGGCCAGCCCATCCCATCAGCCTACCAGCAGCCATCACCGTCAGTCCTTGTAAACAGCTACGACAGGTGCCAGCCCTGCCTATCAGTAGACTCAAAACAGTTGTGGCACAACCACAACAGGAGGGAATACACAGCACCTGGGTCTGATGATCAGGGTCAATTTCCCCATTGTTCCCACACAAGATACCTTCCACATAAGGTCCCTCTTTCAATATTGTGACATGTAGTTGATCTACCTAATACATCGAAATAAATACAGAAACTTAGGCAAATTGAGGAGACAAGGGGTTATGTTCTAAATGAAACAAGGCAAAACCCTAGAAAAAGAACAGAAATAATAGAGATAAACAATCCACCAGATAAGGAGTTCAAAGTAATGATTTTAAGGATAATCACTATACACAGGGGTATGGATGAACAGACAGAAAACTTCAACAAATAAATAGAAAAAATAAAACAAAAACAATCAAAACTGAAGAATATAAAAGTGATATACTAGAAGTTAAACATGAACAGATTAGATGATGTAGAAGGCAAGCAAGAGGTGAAAGATAAAGCAGAGGAGATCACCCAACGAAAACAGCAATAATAATAATAACCAAAATAAAAATGGGGAGAGTATTTTAAAAAAACCTCTGGGATAACATGAAGCATAATAACATTTGCGTTACAGGGGTTCCACAAGAAAGAGTGAGAGAACAGGAAAGAAAACCTACTCAGAGAAATGGCTGAAAACGTCTCCAACATGGCCAAGGAAACTGACAACCAAGCAGAAGAAACACAAAGTCCCAAACAAGATGTACCCAAAGAGACACACAAGAAACATTATATTAAAGTGTTAAAAGTTAAAGACAAAGAAATAATCTTAACAGCCGCAAGAGAAAAAGAACTAGCTATGCATAGTGGAACCCCCATAAGATTATCAGGTAATTTTTTAGCAGAAATTTTGCAGTCCAGAAGGAAGTGACACAATTTATTCAAAATGATGAAGGGAAAAAAAAAACAAAACTACAAACAAGAATACTCTTCCCAGAAAGGTTATCAGTCTTTCAGTATTGAAGGTGAGATAGTTTCTAAGATAATCTAAAGTTAATAAACTTCATTACCAATAAACTGACATGACAAAAATTGTTAAATAGACTTCTTTAAGCAGAGAAGAAAAGGCAAAATATAGAAATAAGACAGTATAAGAAAAAAAATTTCACTGGTAAAATCAAACACATAGTAAAAGTAGTATATCAAATGATTATTAAACTGGAATAAAGGTTAAAAGACAAAAATAGTTCAATTATATATATCGACAATAATTAGTTAACGGGCACACATACACACAAAAGATGAGAAATATTAAGTCAAAAACACAAAATGTAGGTTGAGGATAAATACATTGTGCTTTTAGTATGTATTTAAAATAAATAGAACATCAACTTAGACTGTTATATATGTACTGCAGCATATTAAGAAGAAAACTGATTTTTCTAGGGTTATTTTTATTTATTTTAAAAAGAAATTATAGTTGTTCAATTGCAGTTTTCCCCATTTTTCTCCCATTACTTTCCCCCGCCCTGCCCACCAGTTTTACAATTTGATCGTAATATTAAATACTAAAAGTAATCTAATTAAATTAGAAATTTTAAGAAAATTCCTATGCCTGTTAATATTTAATTTTTTCTTGAAAATTTAGTACACTTGTATGAACACTGGAAAAACAAGAACTAAACTATATTTTTGATGGTGATTTAAACATATTCCTCAAAAAATAAAGATATAATGGATGTAAAATATTTTTTATAAATTAAGAATAAAAGGTATAAAGTACAAATAAATAACTTTTTTAGTCTTAAAAACACCCTAGAGAAAAAATTTAAAACCATCAATTATAATAGTTAATACAAAACATATATTTGTGAATAATTTGACCAAGGAAAATATAGTAACTGCTAAGAAAATATATGCTTTTCTGAAACACAAAGTGTGTGATTTTAACAGAAAAAGAAAGTACAAATAGTTTGATAGGAAAAATTTTTTAAGAAGTCAATTAATGTAGTGTTGAAATCCAAGCTATATTCAATTTCAATTATGAACTTCACAGAAACTATTAAATTAGAGATAAATGCATACTTTATCATTCCTGTAGGAAGCATAATAAACTTTTAAAAATCTCTAAATAAAAATAAAACATAATAAATCTATAAGTTGATACTTGAGCAATTAGTGGAATATAAACGAGACAAAATGGAAATCCTTGAAGAAAATTACAACTGTAGTCACAGTAATAAAGAGAAAGACCACGGCGAGAATGGCACACTGTACACAGCGACACTTCTTTTAAGCCAGGATCCCTAATAAAAAGGTTAAAGTTGCTCCATGTTGTCCCTGAAACTATAGAGAAGTGAAATTTGCCAGCCTAAAATGTGCCTCTCCGATATCAAAATTATTTTAAGAAACAAAAGCCTCAGGAAGAACCTTTGATCTTCCCCCTAAAATGCTTAAAATAATTTAAGATAAAGGCCCGGTCCAGGAAGAACTGGTACCACAAATAACCACAGTATAACCTGAATTAGGTGCAGTAGACAGGGAGAAACCTAGCAAGGTCCACAGGACAAAGGTCCTCTCTGTGACCAGATGGCTCTAGATGGCCCGGCAAACATTTGTTTACTAAATAAAACATTAACTTTTTTCCTCTCCTGTGAATTGCCTTATTTCCTCTTGAAATACTAGACCCCAATCTCTATCCTTAGGCTAGAAGGACAGATATACCTCATTTTGCCTTATAGGCTATGGGATTTTCATGTTTATGTGAATTCCCCATGCATGCATATTAAATCTTGCTTTTTGCCTGTTAATCTGCCTTATGTCAATTTTAATTATTTTACTAGCCATAGGAAACAAGAGAGGAAGGGAGTAAATTTTCGCCTCCCCTACAAAACTCAATTAAATTAAATAAAGTTCCTTGTCCAGGAGAGCATTCCTCAATAGAAATTTCTATAATTCACATAGATTATACTCATCCAAATATGAAATCATGATAAGATAATAGATCACGAGAGAAAATATACAATAAAGAAATTTTAACAAAGGACTTCAGTGTTAGGGGAAACATCAGACATAACATAAAATATAAAATTAAAAAATGATGCTTAAAGAAATAAAATGTGGATCACAAAACAGAGGAAGAAAAAAGTCTCAAAAGCAACAACAGACTTCTGTATCACATCATGACAAAATGGCTTGTGTACAACTCTCCTTAAAACAGCAGGAAAGATCAGGCACATATACAGAAGAACTTCCTGAAGACAGTGAAAAACAACCATCATAAACTCGATTAGAGATGCTTCTACAACTTGGAAAAGGGAAGCACATCAACTTGAGCTCCACAGTCACTACATCTGTTTTTCTTTTTATTTTAGGACATTTGTTTAATTTTGGAAAGGTGAAATCTATTATTGACCAAAAAGTGGCTGCTGCAGTGGCTTATGAGACAGTGATTCAAGCAATGGCCTTCAGACATTTTAGGGGATTATGTAAAGGCTATTAACACTGCACACCTACGCAACTGTAAGAAATAGAAAACTTGGTAACACCGATTTGAGGTATGAATAAAAAGATATACTTATAGGTGTCAACTATTATATTTAATGTGGCCCTTATAAAAGACTTCTCAATGACAACTATAATTTTGTAAAAGTTACATATCCTTTGATCTAGCAATCCTATTTCAGGAGAGTCTTTTCTATAAAAATAAGAACATCTGGATATTATTATATTTACAAAGATATATACGTCTGCATTTCTATAATCCATTATGTATCACACAGAAGAAAAAATTAAAGACCATTTGAAAAAAGTGGGCTTAATTACAGAATATATTACTTTATATTATTTGAACTGAAAAGATATTGCATTTAATATTATTTGTGTAAAAAATATAATTCTTGTAAGTGTATGAGAGTCATTAAGGACATACATTCCATAAGTGATTAAATGAACTTTAGAATATATCTGCTAGAATATATAATTAATTTAAAATATGCCTGGCTGGTGTGGCTCAGTGGATTGAGTGCCAGCCTGTGAACCAAAAGGTCACAAGTTTGATCCCCAGTCAGGGCACGTGCCTGGGTTACAGGCCAGGTCCCCATTAGGGGTTGCATGAGAGGTGACCACACTTTGATGTTTCTCTCCCTCTATTTCTTCCTCCCTTCCTTTCTCTAACAAAAAGTAATAATAAATAAAAAAAATATTTTTAAAAAATAAATAAAATGAATTGTCTTGTTAGAGAGAAGTGCTGATATCAGATGAGGAGAAGATAAATATAAAATTACCATATTTAAGAATTTACATAAAATTATTTACATATAATTACATGAATACAAGTGTATGGAAATTTAATACATATTTTTAAATATGAAATAAATATGTCAGCATTATGTCAATTTCTAAACTAATTATAAGCTAATGTTGTTCATAATTTTAAGGAATATGTAATTAATAAATTATTAGTATACAGCTCTATCTATCAAAGTTTTCTAGTATTTTCCCAACTTCTATACTATGAAAGACTTGTATCCTAAGAGAAATATTTATAGGTATTCACTAATTTAACAGTTATCACTTTTATGTAAGTGTGATAAACTGCATACACTATATTCTCCTATAGAAAATGTGCAATGCTCATTCTTTTATTTTAGACTTTGAAAAGTCCTGCAATAAAATGCTATTTATCTTTGATTATGAATATTTGTTTTTCAAGATTTTATTTATTTATTTTCAGAGAGAGGGGAATGGAGGGAGAGAAACATCAATATGTGATTGCCTCTCAAGCACCCACTACTAGGACCTGGCCCACAGCCCAAGCATGTGGTCTGACTGGGAATCAATCTGGTGACCCTTTGGTTCTTAGACTGGTGCTTAATCCACTGAACCACACCAGCCAGGACACAACTAAACACATTTCCTAGTCTTGCTCTGCCATAAATTAGCTCTCAAAACTTTGTCATATCTTAATTTCTCATAGACTATTTCCTCATCTCTAAAATGTAGGCAGCATTTTATTATTTTTGATGGTTTTTCTACTCATGAAACTCTACTCATCTAACAAACTTTCAGGATCAAGATGGCAAAAGTCATGGCTTCAGTAAAGCCCCAAAGATATATTATTAATCACAGTTGAGTGAATCATTGTATTTACTAACATTATTTTTCGGTACATATGAGGAATCAAGAAAATGGTAAGTTTTCATCTTGTTGAGATAGAGAAGTACCCGTTGTTCTCTGTCTTAAATTACTTACTTTTATCCATAAGCCATCAACATTTTTTGCTGCTAAACCATGGGAACTGATTTTGCCCAAGGTCTGTATTATAATGGAAGCTGATGTTTATATCTCATTATTCAGTTTGCTTTAACAAGGTTATGGTAATTCAGCCTGATTTATAATTTCTTTTTTTATCCTCACCCAAGGATATGTTTTACTGATGTGTGTGTGTGTGTGTGTGTGTGCGCGTGTGTGTGTGTGTGTGTGTGTGTGAGAGAGAGAGAGAGAGAGAGAGAGAGAGAGAGAGAGAGAGAGAGAGAGAGAGAGAGAGTGAGAGAGAGGGAGAGAGATCAATTAGTTTCCTCCCGTACATGCTCCGGCTGGGCATCAAACCTGCATCCTTTTGTTGTATGGGATGATGCTCCAACCAACTAAACCACCAGGTCAGGAGTATGGTTTCTTTTAAAATGCCAAACATAGAAAAAAAATTTTGATTTTTTTTATCACTATTGGACAGAGCTTTTTCAAGTCAAAAGTAATATAAAAACATTATTGCATTGTAAGGCAACCCTCAGGTCAGATGTCAGATTCAAGAGTTAGCCTTAGAGAAGTACACTGGGAATAACAGGTTTTGTTATCTATCTTAAAACCTCTAAGAGGGCACATCGCATATTCTTGACTCCTGCTAGATACTGAGAACTTCTTGCAGCTGTTCTCAAGAAATATTCCAAGGGTGGGGCATTACAACACAAGGAAAAAAAACGAACATTGTAATAAAGAATAGTCTACCCAATAATTTGCTGATTATTTGATTAAAATATGGATAGTTATTTTTGTTAGTTGAATTGCTAAATCAAAGTCCAATTTTCCCCAATTTTTGGATAAAGCATTAAAGCAATGGCAAAAGAGTGTGAGTTTCAACACATCCTTCTAGACCTTTGACATTCTTTAAATCATCATTGAAAATAAATTAAAATAAGCCTCTGTTATGTACCTGTATTTTCAAATAGTTATAGGAAACTAAGAAAGATGATTGGAATAAGCATATTTAAGTCATTTTATTGATTAAAATTAGATAAATAGATGAGAAAATGCATATAAACATCTTAACCACTTAATGGAACCCATCTGTATATGATACACAAATTCATGTTTACAAAGATGCTTACTTTGTAGTAACAGTACATTTCAGAGATACCTTTTCTGTCCATTTAAATAAGAAGTTTGTCTTTGATAGAAGAGCTCTCATTAAAGTCAATATTTATCAGTTTCCTGTCATTTGCCATGCATGATTCAATATAAATTTTGTCATTCTTTAAATCAGAATATCATGGTAATGGGCAATTGAGTGGGAACTGACTGAGGGTGCAAGGGTAGACAGGGTAGAGAAGAGCAGTGGGGGAAAAAATGAGGCAACTGTAATTGAATGACAATCAAATATAAATAAATAAATAGAATATCCTAGTTAAAATATGTATTATGACACTCTAATCCTATGATTTAAAAATCTAAATTGCATAACCTAGAATCCTGTGCCATCCCTTAGCACTGTTTTTGTTCCAATATAACTCTCCCTCTTTAAAAAGAGTCTCATAGACAAGTCTTCTTTTTTCTAATTAGCCCTATTGGAATCAAATGTCCTAATCTTTGTTAACACTATTCTTTCTGCATAGGATAGCTTTCTTACATTACCAAGTAACTGTAGAAATTTCAAAGAAAAAATTATTTGATTTTAAGCAAGATAATGCTACATAAGCATTGCTGTAGCTATGTGAGAAAAAGAATCTTGCTTAACTTGCTTGATTGCAATTTTATACCCAATTAATTAAAATGGCATCAATATGTATTTAAACATGATCAAACTGAACATATATAGTATTTATGATGTATATATGTTGTAGAAGTATGTATTTATAAAATTTGGTGTAATTGTAGACTAAACTATACTTTCAGAGCCCTGGACACAAACTTACCTCATTTAATAATTTATTCACCCAACTATTCCATTTAATCTTTTCTTGAGAAGATCACCAATCACCTCTCCCTTGTCAAGTACAATCAAGATTTTTCTATTCTTACCTTAGTGTTCTCTCAACAAGCATTGGCACCGTTGACAGTTGACTCTATCTTCCTTTTTAAAACCCTCTTCTTCTTTAGTTTCTGCCCCATCAGAACTCCAGTTTCATTCCTCTTTTGGTAATTGCCCCCTTTCAGTCTTCTTTGTTATTTTTCTCCTGTTCTAAACACTGAATAATGTCATACCTTCACCCAGAGTCCCAGTTTCTTATCTCTCTACTTTCTCCCAAGGTAAACCTTATTTAATTCTATTTTAAATCACAAAGTACATGATGATTATCACATGTAAATCTCCAAGCAGATGGCTCTTAGGTGGTATCTGAAACCTAAAAAGTCCAAAAACAGTTATTTCTCTTTCCCTGTATATTTCCTCTTATAATCTTCTCAAGCCAAGCAAAAATATAAAACCATAATTTATTCTCTGTAGATAAATAAAATACAAAAGAACTCAGCATACAACCTACATTAATCACTTTTATACTTCTGGATTCCAGAACTGTAAGTGGATAAATTTGTGTTGTTTTAAACAAATAAGATGGTGGTAAGTTATTACAGAAGCAATAAGAACACAAAAAAATTTGGGGGAAATCATCTCACAGAACAAAGAACATATTAAAATATATTCTGTCTCTATGATTCATATATTTTTATTGATTAATATGAATTCTCATTTAATACCTACCAGACAATTAAAAATAAAATGAAAAAAGTTTCAAGAATGACAAACAGGTTATATGACTCAGAAGAAAATAAAGTTGATACAGTGAACCATAGCAACGAAAAGTATAAATATTCTAATTGATAAATTAAAAATATGAGAATCCACTGAATTCTTAGTAGAAAAGTAATCTATTTTATCCCCTAAAAAACCAGTTGTAAACAGAAGAAAACATACCAGAAATTATATAAAAGTTTATGGAATTAATACTAAGAAAATCTCAGTGCAAATACTTGTTGTTAGAATAAGTACAAATATGGACTAAAGACTGATACTGATGAAAGTATTAAGAAACCCTCCTAGAATGGATGATATTAAATCAAATTGAACTCTGGCATCAGATTGTCAGGATACAAATGTGGTTCCAACACATAGTACTGGTATGAATTTGGACAAGTTATTAAATCTTTCTAATTCTTGTTTCCTTATATGTAGATTGGGGATGTTAGTGATAACACATTCAGATAGGTATTTTGAGGATTCAAAAAATATTGAATAAAGAACAATTAGAACAATGCTTGGGAATTAATATAAAAAAATAACAGGGGTTGTGGTATGTGGTAGCCTTTCTCTAGCTATGTATAAAACTTAGCATTTTATATATCCTACTCACTTGCAAAGAACTTGCAGAGGATGTCACTGTTCTAGAATATGACCTATTAAATAAACATATCTCCTGCTGCTAGGATTTCAAGAGCCACTCTCATAATAAAAAGTGTAGTAAATTCCTACCCTGAAGGAACAATCAGTTATTACCTAACTTTTGAGAAAAATCAGCAACAGATAACAGAAGAATCAAGGTGAACTAAAGACTAACTGGTTCAGGGAGAAGGAAATAAAATAGAGAAAAATAAAGTCAAAATTTTCCAATAAGATTTTCTGAGATCTGAAGCTATGTTGCACCAAATACAATATAAAACATTGTAGTGAAAAACATCACACTGAAAGCAAAACAAAAGAAAAAAGGTTGGATATTAACATAGTATTCCTTAAATAAAATATTTAGCAGATCATATGAAAAACATGTGAGAAACTTTATACATGTAGAACATGGAAAGAGGAAAAATTCCTGTTACTCATGATTTCTAAAAAGTCAAGCAATTATTTAAAAGAAGGTTGAGAAAAGAAAAACTGAGTCAGGAAAATAATTATGAAAATAATTATTTTCTTGTCAATGCATACTGGCCCAAAGAAATGCACAAGCAAATGTTTGTAGCACAGAAAGAAAAAAAAAGTTTAAAATTGAACTGACCAGTTCAAAGAGGGAGAACTTATGGACCCTCCAAAAAAAAAAATACCCTGATGCCCTAGTGGTATATAGGTCACAGATTATATAGCACAAAACCACAAGTCATTGTGGGTTAAGGTACTGGGGTTGTGCTGGGAGCTGAGTGGTTGAGGGTATTGTAAGGGCAAACATTCCTTCATGTCTTGAGGAAATTTCTGAGGTCTTTTACACTGTCTCTTTGTCCAGTCCCATGATAGAGTAGCCAAAGGGACATTCTACCTTAGAGCTCAGGATCTGAAACATAACTTAATTTAAGATATTATTTTTAGCCTGCCAGAAGTCCAGACCATTAGTCAGGTCCCAGCTACTGTCTTCTGCTGCCTTGGAAGTTGCAAATAATCCAGGGGCAAGGTCAGGTCTCAGAGGGGTATGTGTGTACATGTGTTTGTATACAGGGTCTGGTAGAAGTAACACCAGTTTGAGCGTGGTTGGTAGGGTAATGATGTGGGTGTAATAATTTATACTTTTAATTTGAACATTTCACCTAAAATGCCATATGATGTGCTTGAGAGTGATATTGTTATGTAATGAATTACATGCTTATGATTTTGAAATAAAAAAGGGGTATTATTTGTACCGGACTGTGTGCGTGTGTATGTACACACACATGCATACATACAGAAAGAGGGATTTGATTTCTACAGCTAGCATTTAAAGCAAAATTTAATCAATGTCATAAAGGCCCTTGGTTTTACCAGCTCAAGTGACTAATTACCTACATAAAAGTGACATATAGTTTTGCTAAAATACAGTGATGTAAAATTTTATATCAAGACAAAGAATCCAGCAAAGTTATACCAAACATTTTCACGTTGTATGGCACAAAGACTAAGAAATGCATGGTGCCATCATCCTTATCTAGATACAGAACAAAATCCATTCCATACAACTAAGTCTCAGTGTCAGAAAAAAACATTTAAGGGTAGTGTTTATACTAATAAAAGTAACAAGTGGAAGAACTGAATATATTACAAAAATGAGAGGCAGAAAACAGTGGAATAAAAATAATGAGTAAAAAAATTTCTCATTTTTGTGGTGAATAATCAGTAAATTCATTTTAAAGTTAATAAATCAGGGAAGAATTTATAAGCAGAGACTATAGAATTCTCAACTTGGACATATTTTCCAAGGCTTAATCAACAAAAAGTTTTTCTTAGTTTAATGTGCACCCTTCTTCTAGGAATCTTTTTATTTCTCATGCATTGTTTTAATCTTTTCTTGTACTACACATAGGTCTATTATCTTCTCAAGTTATTTATTTAAAAGCTTCTTTAGTGTGATGTAGTCTCTAGTGAGACAAATAACTTCTTTTTACCATGAATTAATAAAATACATATCCCTTAACACACAAACATAAAATAAACATTTATGATGCTTAAAATTATTTCCTCAACTTCAGAGGAATTCTCTCATGAGTCCTAATTAGTTCCCACTCATTCAATAACTGTTGAGTGCCTGCTATATGCCTGGCACTTTTCTAAGAAGTGGAAATGAAAAGAAAAAAAAACCATGATTTCTATTCTTATACTTATATTCAAGTGGGGTCAATAGAAAATAAATGCATGCACAATGAGAAGTATATAAATGTTCTGAAAGATTAACAACCTGGAATAATTAGGAATAATAATTGGGGATAAGGGACACTATTAAACAGGATATTAATAAGGTTCTTTCTGAGATGGTGGCATCATTAGAAACAAAATATATGTGGTGAGAGAGTCAGTCATTCAAAGATCTGCAGAAAAAGGATTGAATTTAGACAACAGTAGAAGCAAAAGCCATGAGATGATACAGAGCCTAGGCAGTCAATTAATGAAGAGTTTAGTGAATGAAAGTACAATAGTCTGAGCTGAGATTACATAAAGGAGGCAGCCTACATAATAGCTGGAATTAGAAGACAATGATGAATTTTAACTAGTGAAACAAGCTGCTTTGGATTTTCAAAAGCCCTCTTTGGTTGCATTATTCTGTGAGCAAGAATAGAACCCAGGAAACCAGAGGGTCATATTTAAGGCAAGCGCTGGTGGTGCTTTGGACTAAAGTGACATTAGTGGCATTAGCAAGAAGTGGGCAGTGATAAACCTGGGAGTATGGCCAACAAAGCATATTTTATTATTTCTGAGTTATTATCATATTTGTATGACAGTAAGATCATGTTATTTTGAATGTATGCATATTACAGAAAAAATATAAAACTCTTTAAATCATCCTGACTCAATTTATATTTTGTGTGTGTCTGTGTGTTGTGTTTAGTGGCTTATAATAAATGTAAAATTAAGTTATAGAAGGTACAAAATTTGGGGCTATAAAGATTTTCCACAACAAATATGCACTTGTTTTATTCCTTCATTAATATATTGCATTAGTTTTTCCATAATTGAAAACCCTTTAAGTTAAAAAAAAAACAAATACAATGTCAGTCATAACAATGAAATAATTATGAACAGATTTCAAGAAATTTTCCTGAATTATCAAGGACATAAGTACATTAAATTATTAACTGGTTTATTGACATATGCAGTATTCACTTATAAATCCAGTAGAAAAACAAATAGTGTTTTTACCACAAGCTGGCATAATCTCATAAAGAGACATAATTTGGGGGTGAGATGATCACTAAAAAGGTAGAACATACTTGCCCCCCCTCATGATACAAACCAGGTCATCTGGTCAAAGGCTTTTTTAATTAAAATTCATGAATATGCCCTTAGGTGCAATACTAAGAGAACTCACATAGCTAATCTAGAATACCGTCTAACCTCCTTCAGGCTTGATAAGGGTAGAGCCTGTGCTTTATTCTATGTTGTATCAGCAGTGTCTGAGAACATCTGCCACAGTATAAACACTGTTTGTTAAGAGGAAATTAATTGAACTTTACATAACTGTTGTTCATCACATTGTTGTTATTGGTAAAGATACCCCAACTTCTAACTAATTACCTAAAGACAAAGCCACCTGCCAGTCTCCTCCTTCTTGGTCTTACTCAGCTACAAGCACTAAAGCTTGGCAATGCTAATTTTTGTATCAAATTAAACTAAACCTGACAGTGTGCTATGAACTTTAGATTTACAAATAGAATCTACACATACCCTTTATGTAAACCCCATATTAAGTTAACCTAAAGGAGCTCCTGAGAAATCTGGGCTGTTTTTAAGGGACGGATTTTTGCATTACGATTATAGCTGGCTCAATTCATATAATCATGAATTATCAGTTCCAAAATGTTATAACAATATGCTGTGTATCATCCCACCTTCCATACGCTGATATGCCTCGGTTTCTTTGGCCTACTGATGTTCCATGTCATCCCAGTTCTTAATCTATGGAGTTTCATACCCCACATGGAATCACAGCATCCACTTCTGAGCACTGCCACCTTCTCAGACATATTGAACATTAGTGCTGAACCATACCCATCCTTACCACTCATCTTTGGATACTGGGAAATAGGCAGTTAATAGATTATACTCCCTGTGAGTACAGTTTTCCTAAATTCTTTTCCACAAAGTAATAACATTTAAAAAGTTTGTCTTAAGTATATGATATTCTATAAATCAATCACAGTGATTCCAGAGGAAATATATGTTCTGGATACTAGTGACATAGAATTTCATATCAGCATGAATAAAAATACTGTTCCATGTGTATTGTGCAGGTACTAAATCTTTAGGAAAATACTTATTGAATTTTGATGTGCATACCGTTCAACTGGGGTGCTAATTAAAATGTAGTACTAGATCTCACCTGCAGAGATAATGATGAAATAGAATTGTTTGATCCAATACTCTGCATTTTTATAATACCCCAAATTCTGATATAGGTAACCACGAGCCATAGATAGACTACTCACTCTGCAGATGTTAATTGTGGAAGCTTTTTCAGTCACTACCACTTGGTTGAGACGTGAATTCAAATAACTTCTGTGCCTTCCCTAATGTCAATTCCTACAAGTGCTAAATGTATTTCTTATTTAGTAATATCTCTACATTGAACCAGATTTAAGCTAAATGAGTATGTCTACAATTTAAGAAAAAAACACTTCAGGAAAACTAATTCCTTTCCAGTCCATGAATATTCCAACATTTTTACAGTGTTAGATATCACGTGTGTTTATGATAAATTATGATAACTTGAATCTGAAGAAACTTGGAATATGAGCCAATAGATGTTATTATGTGAATAAGTGAAAAATGAACTTGCATACCCAATATTTTCTTCCCAAATGTGATTCATAATCTTTCAAGAGGAAACAAAGAGTGCCATTCTTCCAAACTAGCATATACTATTAATATAATAAATTATCACTTTTATGGAGGATATCACTAGAAATGTGAATCATTATTTAATCATATGAGTAAGTAGACACTTGCATAAGTAATGGAGGAATGAAAAAAACTCAACAGCACCAGGCATCAACAACAAAATCTTGTTTCCTTTACTTAAATTGCTTGATTAAGTTATATGTACAAAAACATCTTTTTCAAATATTGATGATGAAGTCAATGGTGTATTTACAGTGTAGGTAGGAAGCAGTATTTTTAAAGTTTCAAAATAACAGAAAAGCTTGCTTTCAAATTGCTGTTGATATTTTGATTGTCATTTACATTAAATAATAGTTCTTGCATCCTCATTTTATGCCAATACACTTGTGCCGAAACTTTCAGAAAACATCAGTATGGTATAATTTAGTTATACATGCTTAGATTCAAAGTAGTACCTGAACCCTTTTTTCCTTTTTGCTCAATCCCTCTACCCCTAAACTTCCCCTGGACAACAGTGAGGTGATTTCTGGGGGGAGAGAGGTTTAAGGGGACTAAATGGTAATGGAAAAAAATAATAATAAAGATTATATGTTAAAATACAAAAATCCAAAGTATTACCTGAAGATTTCCACCTACAAGATCTGCTTGCTCCTAATTATTATATTAAAAGAACCTAGATATAATGTAGTAGATAGGATTGGATGTCAGAACATTCTAAGGAACATAAAAGTCTGCCATGTTTTGCAAACTGTTAGCCAGTTCATGTATTACAATTTAGAAGATGTGTTATCATTATTAATCAAAAGATGTGATTCTTTCTGTTTCTGAATTTTTTCCCTAGTTCCTTAACATCAAACAAATCCTAAAACCCATTACTGTTTTCAAAGAAGGAAAGCATCTGGGAATAATATTTTACTCTTCCAAAATTTCCATTATTTCAGTTTCTTTTAAGTCTGCTCATTTACTATTTGTACTCAGATACTGTTATAAAAGCTGTTGATTTTTTAAAAATACATAATTAGAAATTGACACAAAATATACCTTTGACATTTGAGTACTTGATTTAGTACATTTATGTTTTACCAAGAGACACACTAACCAACACTAAAAGTTACAAACCAGATGTCAGCTAGCTGGCAGTGAGATAGCTAATGTGTGTCATGTGATGTGTTGTGCAATATAGTGCTACATGGATGCCGATACAATTACATGAACAGGGGACCATCTTTCGCAGACTTTTTACTATGAAATATCACACAAGTATGTTTAATAAACTTAAATTCCATTGTAGTCCACTGGGGGAAAAAAGTGGTAAGGGAGAACCTTATTCTTTCTCTAGCATATTAAAAATTCTGGCAGTGATGCAAAATTCATACAAAACCAAGTAGTGGAATATTCGTTTGAAAGTGTATATTATTGTACTATCGTATTACCAACTGTGCAAAATCTTTTAAAGAAAGGCCAAGCCAATATTACAAAGAAAACAATAACACACGGTTCACTTGTTTCTGAATTTCATGACAAATAACAAGACCCAGTGAAGGATGTTAAAATATTAAGACCTTTCCCTTCTCAAAGTTCAGGGAGATCAACTGTCTCAAAGAGCATGTGCTGCTTGTAATATCTAGAAAATATGAGTGTACATAAAGGGAAAAAAAAGGAAACTGAATAAGTAACAATGAACCTATCCATCAGAGGTCTTGGTTGCCAGCAATGAGCACCTTCTGGCTGACCTAAATTTGAATGGAAGTGTGTGTTCACGCACATAGCCCCCACCAACATACCTTCCCCCATACACAGACTTATACTACAATTTACCAAAGAATTTAGAAGATTCACATATCTGAATGGAAGATAAAGGTCAAATTTGTAAGAAATCTGTTAGTGTGGGCAATTTTAAAAGCAAAGAAGGGAGTAGATAAGCCACCATAACTTACCAGAAATCATCCTACTTAGACGTGGCACTCACTATTATAGGACATCAGCATAAATTGACCACACCACCAATGGCCATAATTAAACACTAACAATTATTTTATCTTTGTTTCACTAGCTCCATATTCAGACTTCAAAGCAGAGTCACCTAATTGGTTGAACATGAGTCATGTGTAGAAACCTTTACTGTTAGAAATTTGGGGAAGGAATGTTCTCCCCACGTTAACATCCATGGTGACAGGCAGAGCTCTGTAACTTATCAGTCACATAGACAATGGAGAATTTTCCTAAGTATAATTGGTGGTAAATTATAGACAGTCAAGGAAAACACCAAAATGTTTATATTCATTACAAGGTGAACTAGTTATGAAGAGAAAAGATGAGAGAGACAAAAATAAATATTTTAAGTGGAATTCACATAAAAAGTGAATAATCATATTTTATTGTGGTAAGCGCCCAACATAAAATCTACCCTTTTCAACAACATTTTAAGTACAGGATACATTATTGTTAACTATAGGCACAATATTGTACACCAGGTTCCTAGAACTTATCATTTTAAGTGACTTTAAAGTATTCTGGTCCATGACATTTTACATTCACAGTGTTGTACAATCACCATCTTCATCCAGTCTCAAAATATTTTCACTGCTCCAACAGAAAACCCTGTACTCCTTAAGTAGTCACACTACATGCCTACATTCCTAGGTCTTGACAACCACCAACATGCCTTTGATGGCTATAGATTTACCTATTCTGGAAAATACATATCAGTGAAATCATACAATATGTAACCCTTTATGTCTGACTTCTTTCACTTAACATGTTTTCAAAGCTTATCTATGCTTAACATGTATTAATAGGTCATCCCTTTTTATGGATGAATATTCCATTGTATGTGTACATCACAATATGTTCATTCATCCCTTGATGAATATTTGGGTAATTGTGAATATTGCTGTAAACAATCATGAACAAGTATTTGATTACTTACTTTCATTTTTTTGGGTATATACCTAGAAGTAGAATTTATAGGTCATATGGTAAATATATATTTAACTTTTTGAAGAATTGCAAAAATGTTTGCCACAGGTAAACTATCTGACATTCCCACCAGAATGTAGGAAGTTTTCATTTTTCTCCACATCTTCACCACCACTTCATATTTCCTGTGTTTTCTCATTATCATGATCCTAGTGGGCATGAAGTGGTATAGCATTGTGATTTGATCCCCTAACAACTACTGATAATGAGTATCATTTTTATGTGCCTGTTGGCAATTGTATGTCTTATTTGGAGAAATGTTTATTCATATACTTTGTCCATTCTTAATAAGTTGAATTATTTTCAATTGTTATTAAGTTTAAGAGTTCTTCATATATTCTGGATATTAGACCTTATCAAATATATGATTTGCATAGTGTCACCTATCTTGTAGGTTGTCTTTTCACTTTCTTGATAATGTCCCTTGGTACATAAAACTTTAAAAATTTGATTTCTGATTAATCTATTTTTTCTTCTTCTGCTTGTACTTTAGTTGTCATATCCTGGAAGTCATTGTGAAATCCAATGTCACTAACTTTTCCCCTATGTTTTCTAAGAGTTTTATCACTTTAAAACATGTGTTTAGGTCTTCGTTTCATTTTGAGTTAATGTTTGTATTTGGTGTAAGATAAGAATCTAACTTCATTTTTGTATGTGGATAAACACTTTTTCTATCACCTTTTAAAGAGACTATTCTTGTTGAAGAGACTATTTCCCCCATTTAGTGGTCTTGTGATTCTTGTTTAAATAAATTTTGCATTGATCTGTGTGCTAATTTCTAAATTCTCAATTCTATTCTAAAAGACTGTATTCTAACTTTATGCCAATATAACATTGTTTTGATTACTGTAGCTTTGTAGAAAGTTTTGAAATCAGGAAATTGAGTTCTCTCATTTTATTCTTTATTTTTAATATTGTTTTGGCTATTTGGGGCCCTTTGCAATCCTATATTCATTTACAAATCAACTTTTCCAATTCTGGAAAAAAAAGCTATTGGAATTTTCACTGGGATTGCATTCAATATGCACATTGCTTTGGGTAGTACTGCCATCTCAGTAGTATTAAGTTTTTCAGTCCACACATATGAGCTTTCTTTCCATTTATTTTGGTCTCCTTTCAATTCTTCCAGAAATGTTTTGAGGTTTGTACTGTGTATTTCCTTCTCTGCCTTGCTTAAATTTCTTGCTAGGCATTCTTTTGAATGTTACAATAAAATGGATGATTTTTTAATTTCCTTTTCTACATTATTAATTGTTGACATTTAAAAACAAAAGTGATTTTGAGTGTTGCTTTTGTACACTACAATTTCACTTAAATCACTGAAACAAAAATATAGATTTTAAAAAATCCTTTTATATCCTGCTTTGATAGGATTGTGCATCATGCCATCTATGAATAGAGATAGTTTTCCTTTTTATAAATGAGTCTTGATGTCTTGTCTTTTTATTTCCTTGCTTTCATTTATCCATCAACTATTCTAGCTAGAATTTCCAGTACAATGTTGAACAGTAATGGTAAAAGTGAGCATTGTGTCTTATTCCTTATTCCTCTTCTCATTCTTAAAAGACATGTCAGCCTGTCATTATTTCATTATTGAGAATGATGCTAGCTGTGGGCTTTTCACATATTCTCTTTATCATGTTGAGGAAGTTCCCTTCTCGTACTAGATACCTGAGTGTTGTTTTTTTTTTAATGCCAGAATGTTGAATTTCCACAAATGTTTTATTTCTGCCTCAAATGAGATGATCATGGGAATTTTTTTCTCTCCATGATCTATTGATGTGTTATATTGGTATCTTATATTGACTAATTGTCTTATATCAAAGCAATCTTGCATTCCTGGGCTAAATCCCACTCAGTCGTGGCCTATAACCCTTCTAATATGTTTCTGAATTTGGTTTGCCCAGAATTTTGTGTAGGAGTTTTGCATCTATACTTATAAAGGATTCTGATTCATGGTTTTCTCTTCTTGTGGTGCCTAAGTCTGGCTTTTGTGTGAGAGTATCACTGCCCTCACAGAATGAGTTAGAAAGTGGTCTCTGGTATTTTTTATGAATAATTTGACAATAATTGGCATTATTATTTTTTTAATGTTGATAGAATTCACCAGTAAAGTCACCTGGTCCTGTACTTTCTTTTCTTGGAAGATTTTTGATAACTGACATGATCTTTACTTGTTATAGGTGTTCTCAGAATCCTATTTCACCTGAGTCAGTTTTGATATTTTGTGTATTTCTAGAAATTTATCCATTTCATCTATGTTATTTAATATACTGGCATACAATTGTTTATTTTCTTTTAATCATTTTTACTTCTGTAGGTCAAGTGCTAATGCCCCCATTTTTCTTCTGGTTTTAATTTGCATTTTCTCTATTTTTGTCCTCAGTCACCCTAGCTGAAGTTTTATCAATTTTAATGATCTTTTCAAAGAACAATTTGGTTTTGTTCTCTCTATCATTTTCTATATTCTATTTCACTTGTCTCTGCTCTGATTTTTATTATTTCTTTCATCCTGCTAGCTTTCAGTTTAATTTGCTCTTCTTTTTCTAGTCTTTCAAAAGCGATTTAGGTTATTGATTTAAACACTTTTAAAATTTTAAATGTAGGTATTTACAGCTATAACTTGACTTCTGAGCACTGCCTCTGCTGCACCCAACAAGTTTTGGGATATACTGTGTGTTTGGCTGCATTCGTCACAATGCATCTACAAACTTCCCTTGTGAAATCAGAAATTTCTTCCTTGATTTTTAGAATTTTTAGAGTGTGATGTTTAATTTTGAAATATTTAGGAATTATCCATACTTCTTCTTCTATTGGGTTATATCTTTATTTCTTATGATCAGAGAAAATATTTTTATGATTTGAACTTTCAAAAAATTATTGGGACCTGTTTCATAGCCTTATATATATATCTGCCTCAAAGTGTCCCATATGCACTTGTGTATTCTGGTATTTTGGGTGGAAAGACATGCAGATATCTGGTAAACCTAGTTGGTTTATAGTGTTTTTAAATTCTCAATTATTTATTGATATTTTTCCTGGATTGTCTTTCTATTGTTGAAAGATTATTAAAGTCTCCAACTATTTTTATATAATATTCTATTTCATATCCCCTCAATTCTATCAATTTTTGCTTCACACTTATTGATCGAATGAATGATTGATCGATAGAGAGAGAGGAAGTGAAGAGAAAGAAACATAGAGATTTATCAATTCGTTGCTCCACTTCTTCATGCATTCATTGGCTGCTTTTTGTGTGTACCCTGACCGGAGATCAAACCCACAACCTTGGTGTATCAGGACAATTCTCTAACCAACTGAGCTACCTGACCAGGCCACTTCACATATTTTGAGGCTCTGTTATCTGTTGTATATATTTTTACAACTATTTTATGCTGTTTAAATTTTTGGTAATTTTTAGGCATCAAAGAAAGCTAACATAGTGTATAATCTCAACCTTGCTTCAAAATGCTGACTTTATTGTCTTCTGACTATTGAATAATGAGTGTGTTCTTTAACCTATCTGAAATTCAGATCTATCTCAACAAATGAGGTTGACTATATTACATTTATATTATATGCGTAAGAGATATAATATATGTAAGATTCTTAGTACAGTTGAATCATATAATAAATATATAATTAATAAATATTAAATAAAATTCCAATGCTTATAATTAGGAACACTGGCAGAGGTAAAATTTATTCCAGAAGTCATGACATCTAATAAAAAGCACTTTAGTTGACCCTCCAGATGAGATTTCTCTCAGTAATAATGCTTGTTGTATATTATAGTTTTCTTGGACTACATCATTTCTGTGCAGATTAAAACCAAGCAACAAATTCAAGAACAAAGATGAAACTATAATACAGTAGAGGTACATTTAGTCTAAATGTTAGACTATGTGTATAAGATGATTAATTTTATATAGCAACTTGACTGGGCTAAGAGATGTTCAGATAGCTGGTAAAACATTATTTTTGGTTAAGTCTGTGAGAGAGTCTCTAGAAGAGGTTAGTATCTGAATCAGCAGACTGAGTAAAGAAGACCCGCTCTCACCTTTGTGAGTAGGTATCATCCAATCTGTGAGAGCCGGCATAGGACAAAAAGGTAGAGGAAGGGAGAATTCGCTCTCACTGTTTGAGCTTAAACATATCCATCCATTTTCTTTTGCCCTTGGACATTGGTGTTTCTGGTTAATGACCTTTCAGACTCAGACCATGATTTATATACATCATTGGCCCCCAGATTCTCAGGCCTTTGAACCCTGGCAGAATTACACCACCAGCTTTCCTGATTCTTCAGCTTGCAGATGACAGATCATGAAACTTTTGAGCCACCATAACCAGGTAAGCCAATTTCTATAATGAATCTTCTATCATGTACACATCCTGTTGGCTTTGTTTTCATGGAGAAAGCTGACTATTACAATGTGAGTCACAGAGACCCATTCTTTGGTTCAGATTTTGGTATTTAAGTATGCATACATAACTGGTATGTCTCTGGGTGAACTGATCCTGTTATACTCAGAATATTTTCTTCTATGTCCCTAGAAATATTTGTTGCCTTAAAGTCTGTTTTGTCTAATATTCGTATAGCTACTTTAGCTTTTATATGGTTACTATTTCATTTTATTTATATATATATATAAAACTCACTGAGTTATATATATAACTCAATGAGTTGCACATATGAAGGTAGATGAGAATAGTGCCTCTAACCATATATTGATGTCAAAAAATTCACAGAACAAAGAAACTGCTCTGAATAATATATATATATTATATATATATAATATATATATATATATATATATTATATATATATCCAGCCATTAGTTTTCTTTTTTATTTAATTAAATTCATTGGAGTGACCTTGACTAATAACATTATATGAGTTTCAGGTGTATTACTCTATAACATACCATTGTATATTGCATAGTGTGTTCACTACCCAGAGTTAAGTTTCTCTCCATCTTTTAACTTTCAACCTACTCGTGTCTTTGAAACAAAAGTGTGCCTTGTTTTTCATCTACTCTGAACATCTCTGCCTTTTCATTTGAGTCTTTATTATTTAACTATATACCCATTTTGTTCGGTGTATTTGGGGGAAGCTAATTTAATAATCCAATGGAATATTTGTTTTATGAGGTGGTAGTGGTGATGCATGTAAGAGCAGGGAGGCCTAAGGCCCATGACCTTGTTATTAGAAAGTTAATCTGATGACATGCATGTTCTGGCTTATGTGTTATTTTACCTGTGTCTCTTATTCACACTAAACAGAATTTTATCTACATGAAGTATCAGGTTTTTAACTTTCCAAAACCATATGATTTCTTACATGCTATGAAGGATTAAGTCATACATCCTTTCCTAATTCCACCTTGGGATAATGGCCTATTTATCAGCAACACATAACAGTGAAAAGTACCCTACACCAACATAAGGAATCCTATTTTAAAAAATGACTTATTTCATTCCTTATAGGTTTTATCTGCTTGTAGCACACAACGAATTAAAGAGGTGTACTCTTGATATGAAATACTTAAATTCTTCATTGCTTTTTTTTTTTCGCTTTTTACCACTATAGAAATAGCTAACCATACAAGAGTACATCTAACACTTCACAGTGAAATAGATGATTTACTTTTTGAGAAGTTTCATGTGCTTAAAACAAGATAAATATCTTCAAACAAGGAATATGTGAAGTCAAAGTGTAGTAACAAATTTCAGCTTTTATTTCCTATTTATAGACCTCTCCTTTCAGTGGCAAAATCATGTTTAACTGAGTAATTAGCCACACTCAGAGATAAAACTACATATTCCTGACTCTAGGGACTAAGTATGGGTATGTGATAAAGTACTGGTTATTGAGATATAATTTTAAAATGTGCATATGAAAGCTTCTAGAAAATTTCCTTATAAGACTATTTGATTGAATTGTTTGCTTACCCCTTCACCTCCTTCATTCTCCCAGGAATTTAGGTGTTACAGATGATACCACAAGTATATCTTGGCTGTTATTTGAGAATGAGAGTCAAACCCTTGCTATCCAGAATCATAATACTGGAACTTAAAACCCTGAGAAATATATGTGATAACCTTATCACTCTAAATATGGAATATCACCTTCAGATCTTTACAAGGAAGAGAAACAAGCTTTGATCTTGGCTAATCTACTAATACTTGGATTGCTTGGTATATACAATTAAACCTAATTCCAATTTTCAGATCTCCTCTAGTTATAACAGTACAAAATCACCTGTCCTCCTTGTTTTACTTTCTATTATTTTATCTCTAACTGGCATGGCACAAACTAGTATTTACAAAGATCTAAATTTGCATTTTATTGGTCTAATAGTATGTATCTATAATCAGCAAAAATATAGCTATAATCAATATATAAATGGTGAAAAAGTTAGGCATCAAAAAGTGAGTATATTTTACCATCATCAATGAGAATAGTCAATACCCAATGCTTACTGCTTCAGTGAGTTGCACATATGAAGATAGATGAGAATAGTACCTCTAACCATATATTGATGTCAAAAAATTCACAGAACAAAGAAACTGCTCTGAATAATGAGAAGCTTGTGCACATAATGACCTCAACTGTCATTTGTATTGAGATTAGATATGTATTTAGAATAGGCAAGAGCTTCTGATCATGCATTGGAAAACTCATTTGCACAGAGAAATACTTAAAGATGCAGAGTCCTATCCATGAACTTAGTACCTATAATGCATTCCAATGGACAAAAGGAAAATCGATCTATTACTAATGGAACCATTTTTCTGAGAAGAAAACATTTATACTAAAGAAATAACATTTTAAAATAAACTTAAAATAATTTTTCACTTATATAAACTCCATATTTTTACTGTGATAAAATTTTAAAATCAGAATTAGAACTTTAAGTCAATTCTATCGATGATACGATTTTCATCAAAACTGGTGAGCAGAAAGTCTGGGCCCTCTGGTATGAAAATGCGTGCCAGAGGTGAGCGATTAAGCCCTTTAGTGATTCAGAGGCCTGTCACATTGGTGAAGATTTCAGATGTCCAGTCTCTGGGGACATACCGATACTGGAACATCCCATGCAAAATAAAGGACAACAACCTGTACATACTATCTCCACTCCTTCCCAGACATAGTGATTGGAAGGCTTATTCTGAAGCTAGCACGTAACTCAGCTGGGAGTACTGCTCAGTTTATGTATCAGAAGGCTTAAAGGAGCAAGGTTGGTCTCTGGAGAAAGTATAGGCTACAATATAAAATAGCCTGTCATTTAAACTATTATACAGCAAAGATTCTATCCTTCTGAAGTTATCTGTGATGATAAGAATTGTCCATGTAATTTATAGTTCAATAAAAAAGATTAAACATATTCAGGATATAATTTATTTTCTGGTTATATTTAAAATTCTAGAGTATTTAAAACTTAATGTAGTAATTTAGCTACACACTAACAAGAACAGTCAGCCCTCCATAACTGCAGGTTCCACATCCCTGTATTCAACCAACCAGGGATCAAATATGTACAAAAAATGTTGCCTTGTTGCTACCGTGTACCTCATATCTAGGCCAAGGATGGTTGCACCTATACCAAACGTGTACACACATTTTTCTTGTCATTAGCCCCTTAACTACATATTATAACAACTATTCACAAAACATTTACATTGTATTTGGCATTATAAGTCATCTAGAGATTATTTAAAGTATTCAGAAGGATTTCCATAGGTTATATGAAAATAGCATGCCATTTTATATAAGAGACTTGAGCATATGTGAAGTTGGCCATCTGCAACCGTCCAGGAACCACTACCCTGTGGCTACCAAGAAATGATTGTTAATATAAAATTAGACTTAACAGCATAATTTGATTCAAAATCATGTAGTTTTAGAAGTATAAACAATTAGAGATCCTCTTAACTGACCCCTCATTTTAGAAGTGTAAAACTGGGGAACAACAATATTATAATTCATGCAAAATAACACATTGGCAGCGTAAAAACTCTGTTTTACTTCTTTCTTCCCAGACCTCTGAATGGTATTTTGTTACCACCCAGCTCCTTAGTGATAGATAATATGGTTAAAATCCAGGCAATGGATAGTGGAAAATCCATTCCATCTTTGTACTACAAAATTATCCTTTGAATGAAACAGAGAAATGTGACATTCCTAACTTAGAGAACAAAATATAAAATGCAGGAATTGACTATATTAAACACCCTTTGCATATTAATAACACAGAAAGAAAATATTAATAACTTTGACAACAATATGTAAATATAAAATTGTCAGAAGTTGGAAAGTAGAAAGCAGGAAAAAGAAGCATATTAATATTAATAAATGCAGATTAATCTGTTCCATAAATTTGCAAAAGTAACCTATATGTGGGAGCTGGGTAAATGAGGGATGTTACATGTGAGGGGAATAATGTCACCAAAATCAAAAAGGTTAGTCAAAAATTAAATCTGGTGTCTGGCAATCCATGGCAGGAGAATCTCAGTGCAAGTTACAAGTAAGCCCAATAAGTATTGAAAAGCCTGACTATGGTATATCAAATGTCTGTGTGAGCAGAGCTACACACCAGGAACTGGAGAGTTTTCAGCCTACCACATCATAAGACAGGACTAGTATATTTGAACCCAGGCCTGATAAGGTTTAAAGAACACAAGAGGTGGTCTAGACCCCTTTGTCACTTATCATTTACTTTTATTACACTGACATGGCACCTCTCCATAAGTTCACACCTATAGCTTTGTTGGGGTTAGGGGTGATTGCTATGACTATTTGGCAGAGAAGAAAAGTTCAAGATCTTGTTCAGAGATAAGGCAGATTAAATGTTAGTAAAACTGAAATTGAGGGCTACCGTAAGACAGGAGTAGTCTTGCAAGGTTTGCAGTGGTTAAAGAAAATACTTCCAGTAAACAGATATCAAAGCAGTACATGTAGTTATCAGTGTGATATGGAGAAAGACATAGCCTTATATAGGAATATATTTAAAGACCTTGGGAAATATTGGTTGAAATTGGAATATGTATTGAATACAAGGTGAAGAGGCATGTAAATTGGCTCATGAGAATGGACACAAAGCATGTGAGTCTTTGTCACTCAAATAGATGCTTACCTGAAAACATCCTCCCAATAAAAGATAATAACTAAGAAGAAAGAATGACTTGTTCAATGGGTGTCAGCCATTTTCTTTTTTTTTTTCTCTTCCTGACATATCAGTGGAAGTGTGATGGACCTATAAATAGAATAATCTGGGGACAGGATATAGGAACTTCATAGGCCCAACATGTGCGTCTCCCAATCACCAAGACTGCTTTATCTATTCCTGCTGATGACTAAAGAGTCATCAAACAGATACTGAAGCTAGGACCCGTGTATATTGCCATAGTTTAAGGAAACCAGACCACCACTTTGGGCAAGTTGATTAAATCGAATCCTCTCTAACCTAGAGAAGAAGTATCATGTCATAATGGAGATTAATACACATTCCAGATATTGATATTAACCACTCACAGATCCTTGGTCAAAACCACGATTATGTGCTTGAAGAGTGTCTGATTTACTGATATGTTATCCTGCATAAATAATATCACCTTAGACCAAGGAACTCACTTTTTGTTAAAGGATGTGTGACAGTACATAATTTTAAAAATCTGATCAAATCATAGAACAAATCACCTGTAAACTTCTATCCTGATAATTATTATATAATTATCCTGTTGGGATTATTTCTTTGGTGCAGCTATTTTTCCATCTTAGGACGAACCTCTGACAGTTTATGGTACTATACATGATATATACTTTGCTTTTTCAGCCATCAAATAATGCCGTATTAGCAATGACAGAATACACAGATCCAAAGAACAAAGCGTAGAAGTAGGAGTGGTCTCTCTGTCCTTCGCTCCTGCTGGCCCTCTCAGGAGTCTGTGCCTCCTATCCCCAACTTTAGACTGAAGAATAAGAGGTCAAATGTTTCCCAGAGGTGTGGAAAGCTGCCTTTGCACAGATATAATTTACTAAATCTGAAATTATAGGTGCAGTGTGAATAATTTAGAATTCCCATGCTAGACAAAGAAATTGGCTGCTGTTCTTGCAAAGATAATTGATCCTAATTATCCTGAATAGATCTGATTGTTGTAATATAATGAGAACATTGAGCCCAGAACAGAGGGAGGATTCACTTGGTATATCCTTGTCTTTTTAATTATGAGTATACAATTGCAGCAAACACAACCTAATAAGAAACAAGAAATTTCCCAAAGATCTTAAAGAAAGAAAATTTTCACAGAAACCAACAGCTCAAATTCCTCAGGAATGAAGCCTTTGATTGATTTACTTGACAAGTACATTATACCAAAGAAGCGATAACCTAGAAAGAAGAGTCTAGAATGGGTACTACAGACATGAGGTCTATGTTAGGACATAGAGCACTGCAGTAATGGGCATTATCGCTTATCCATTAAGCTTCCTGTTAAAGTTTTCCTTCTTTTTTAAAAAACTGGGACACAGTATCACTTTGTTAATGACAGAGAAGGATGGATACCAGAGATGATATCAGTACTCCCCCTGCCTATACCCACTTAGCGCTCACGTGTGCCTTTTGACTCATGGGTTCTAAGCATGAGTATAAGAAACTCTTTGATGACTTCTCACAGCTAAAGCAATGTGCTCAGACTGCAGGCAAAGCAAGCCTCACTTTCTGGGAAATTCATTCAGTCAAAAACAGCTCTGAAGAAGTTATGGACTGAGCAATTTGGCAAATACCCCAGCTTCTTGAATCCTTGAGTGGGGAAACTCTGAGGCATGTTCAAAATATTTTTTAGAGTTCCCTAGCAGAATTGAAACCCAGTCATTCATATCAATAACCTGTTCAATAAAGCATCTTTTATTGGAATTCTCTCTCCCATCTCATTTTGCTGTTTCCTTATCATATCACCACTCAAAGGAACTTTTTGGAGGCCCAAGATGATGAAAGAGTAAGTGGAAGCTACACTAACCTCCTCCCAGGACCAATCTGGATTTACAACTAAGTTGTAGAAAAATCATCCTGAATAACCAACTGAACACTAGCTAGAGAGAAGCCATATAACCACGGGCAGATGGAAGAAGCCACATCACCACAATGTGACTGGTAGAGAGTGCAGAGAAGGTGCAAGAGAACTGGGTGAGCTGCCACAGGCCGCAGCTGAAATTCTGGAGGAAATATTTCAGCAGCCGGGGAGTTCCCCCTGAGAAGTGGGGGGTCTAAACCCCAAGCTGGGCTCCCCAACCTATAGCATCAGAGCCAGGAGAGGAACCCAGGTAACATCCAGCTGTGAAAAGCAGTGGGGTTCCTCTCCACCAAGGAGTGAAGGCCCGAGATGCAAAACCTCTTAAAGGGCCAACACACAAAATTTCATTGGCAGTCACTGACCCTGGACTCCAGCAGAGGGATGACAGAGTGGACTAAAAATGCATGAGGAGAGTCTGGGGCTATTGGCTCTGGGGAGAGATCTAAAGGAACAGCCACCAGGATCCCTGGTCCCAAGTCATTCCCCATGCTGCAGAAGCCATCTCTCTCAGGCAGAACAGTCCTCTCCAAGAGGCGTCAGCCTGCGGGACAGCAAGAGCCCTGCCAACAAGAATCACTCTCACCCCAATCTGTGATGTTAGGCCGCGATGCTGAGAACAGCCCTAGGCTACATAATTAATTAGGTTTATCAACTACGGTGGAATTTGGGGAGCTTCCCGACTTTAGCTGACCCTCTTCTGGGCCTGGTGCTGGTAAAAGCCAACCCTGGTGTGCAGCCTGGTCCTTTCTGCAGAAAAGCAGGCCCCGCAGTGGGAGCCACATGCTGCGGGTCCCTGAAAGCTCCAAGTAGGCCTCACAGGGCCAGTCCCAGATAAACTTTTTACATTTAAATCTGTCTTGTCTTTTTGTGTCTGGGAGATCAAAAGTTAAGACAGGATTCACTCTCCCTCTTTGGTTCAAATCAATATCAATCCAATTATATGTCAAGCTTCTTCTTGGGACCATTCCCCTCCACACTGTGAATTTTGCCTTAATACACCCAGATCACAGTTATGTACCTGTTTTTTAAATACCTGTGACACTAATTGTGGCACATAGCTTGACCTTTCATCAACAAATATCTTGAGTTATGCTTCTTTTGTTTAAAGCTTTTTTCTGTCTCTCAAGGGTTGTCTCTCTTAATGTTATCTATACATAATCAATGATCAATAAATTCTTGCTGAATTTTATTAAATCTTGCAGTTGTTGTTGGAATTTTAGACAATCTGTCTCTTATGCTTGCTTCAGCCCATATTTCTAGTGTGATAAACTAAAGTTCTAAATAGTCAGTGAAGTCTAAGGCTAACGAGGGCTGACAGGGGACAGCTCTACTACTTCTCTTCTGTCTTCTCTTATATAATGTATTTGTGAATAGTTTCAGCAATTATATTCCACTAAAACATTGGTACTAATTTGGAGGAACTAGATAATTCAATTCCCTAGGACAAGATCATGTGATAAAGGTTAATATTTAATTAACATATTAAAATAGATTTATGTTTTAAGGAGAGTGTCAGAGTGTGTGTGTGCATGTGCATATGCTTGTGTGTATGTGTGTACCCTGATTTTCTTTTATACAACCAAGTAATTGGACAAATGAAAAGCTGAAAGTACATATTCCAGTGATAGGCATTATTCCTAGGAATCCAAAGTGGACACTCCTGGGAAGTAATTCTTGCAATCCAATTTTAGCTCTTATACCAGTCACCTATCTGAAAAATGTTCTGTTCTGACAATGTACTATAAAAGATAAAATAACAATTTATTTTGTTACTTTATTGCAGAGTATATACTATGATTAGTAACTTTGTAAAACATCAAAGGCAATTGGCTTGTGATTGAAACTAAGAGAAATAAATAATATATTTTCTTCTAACATTAATATTTAAATTTCTGTTGCTTTGACTTCCATTGTTACAAAGAGAGCATACATACCTTCTATTTGGTTTATATCCTTTATATATCTGTGTTTTCCACTTAATTGTAAGTGCTTTAATAGTGCTTATCTACCTAGACATACACACATACACACACATATATTTTTGTACTAATGATATATAAATGTGTGTATACAATATGTAAAATACATATATATGTATTTTGTTGAAATGAATTTTTTTTGTCTATACCTTTATATTCTTTGCATCTTCAAAGATGCTTTTCATTGGTTAGGTTTTTTCAAGTGCTATCTTTTGCAAATAAGAGAAAATTCTGTCATGAACTCAGTTAGCTTAAAAGGAAGAATGTGTGTGTGTGTCTATTTTACCTCATATAACAAACAAATCAAAGGGAGGATGATTACTGATTTGTTTTATAAAAATATGACATCATCAAATACCGGCATCTTTTGTATATTTGTGTTTTATCAATTTCAGGTCACAAGACTGACCCATCCTTATTTAACCTGCCCTTATTTTCCCAAGATGTCCCTAGGAACTCTCGGTATCACAATCTCATGTTTTAATTCTTCCTGGGTGTGCCCGTTTCCACTTGGTCAAGGATCAGGACAATTCACTATAGTCATGACCAAGTTCTTTTCATTATTAATGCTATTTAACATTTAAAATAAATTTATACCAAATATAATAACAACGTCAAAGGAAAGGCTTTAGAGAAACCCCTCCATACTGGCTGCACTTATCTCATTACCCAGAAATATGCCATTTGTCTATAGTTAGTGAAGTCACTGAAAGGGGAAACAAACAACTAACATTGCCTAGAACCTGTAATGATTTACTCCCAAAGCAGGACAGGAAGCCCAACGATATCTTAACAAAAACAAAACCATAATTCTGTCTAGGTTTGTGATAATTGCTTTCAAAAACTGCAAAGAGAAAAAACTATTAGCAAAATCATTTATGTGTTTATGAGTAAGATGATCTCTCTTAATATTCACCATGTTACTGTCTTTGTTTGGATTTATGTATGAAAATTATCATTCTTGTTCTTGGCTTGACTGAGTTTGTAAGTTTATCTGTATAGTTATTTCAATTCTTTTTTCCTTTGCGTATTTGGAAATAATTCTGTCCCATTTTATAAATTTTCACATAGAGTAGTATTTTCATAATTTTAACATTAGGTACCAATAAATTTAGTGAAATATCTTTGTGTGTATAAGCACATAGTTTTTATTCCTGTTGATTTTTCCACTGTGTTTGATCTCATAATGCCAGAAGCATAATCTTGAGAAGGTATTTCATATGTGTTTGAATTTTAAGTTTGTTTTTTTCACTCAATAAATCCATTCTTATGATATGATTTCAAATGGATTCCCCAACATATCATAGACAGAGAGATACATCCTCTATTATGACAGAACTAACAGTTTTCTTTTAGAACATTTTGGTTTTCTCTTATAGATAGTAATTAAAACCTCTTGAACAGGATTCTCCTGCTAAACACACTTACTTTTGTGATATCCTTGGTTCCTTTGTTAGGAACAATTTTTTTTGAATTTTAAATTATGATTTAGAAAACCAAATCTCACCGCTGATACTGCAGTCATTGTTTAAAGCATTAATTTATCAACTTTATTTTTGAACACCAGCTATGAAAGAGACAGCACCATTAAATTTGTTGAGGAATGTACAGATATGTAAGGCAGTTGTATTCTGTCTCAGAGCTTGCAGTCTAAGTGAGGACTATCTCTTTTCTTTTTTTCTTTCTTTCTTTCTTTCTTTCTTTCTTTCTTTCTTTCTTTCTTTCTACTTGCTAATCACTATCTAGCTTCTTAGATATTTGGAACAAAAGCCTCAGGGGAAAAGAAAAAAGAAATTTAAAGGTCTCAGAATGCATAATACAATAGAAATAAAAGATGAAACAGGTTTCAATGACAAAAAATAATGTCATTTAATATTTTAATGCATTTATACAAAATAGAATAGCAGTGTTTAAAGTTAAAACATATTATGATATGTTTTTATTAGTTTGTTTAGAATCCTTTTCAATAGAAAAACCACCTCCTAAAAATACATCCACAGTTAATGATCATTGTATGAAATTGATTTTTAAAGCCCTGAGTTAGATAACATTCAGTAGTGATATTAGACTTCTAAGTTAGAAAGAAAAATGTAAGTATATTACTTAGATGAGTGTTTTAGAAAGTAGTTGCAAGCACATCGCATTATAGTTACAACACTTGAATTTGAACCTCAGTAATGGGAAATTAGGGGTGCCATTTAACTTCCTTGGAGTTCATTTTTATTGATAGCAGAAGTATTTATTAAATGCCATACACTATCAGTAACCCTTTACATACAGGGTCTGGCAGAAGTAACACCTGCTTGAGTGTGGTTGGTAGGGTAAACGTGTGTAACAATTTATAGTTTTAATTTGAACATTTCACCTAAAATGCCATATGGTATGATTGAGTGTGATATTGTTATGTTACAGAATTATATGCTTATGATTTCGTAATAAAAGACTTTAAATAAAAAAGGGGTGTTATTTGTGCCTGACCCTGTGTGTTGCAATTCTCTTAATGTTATCTCCATTAATGATGGGGAAATTGAGACCAGACAGTTCAATAATGGATGACTTGGAATTGAAATATTGACTGCCTAGCTTTCCAAAATCCTACGCTCCTAACCACAACTCTACGTTCCCTCTCTACCTATAAGAAATCTAGACCTTTATCTCTAGATTTTCTTCTTCCTTCAAGAGTTAACAAACACAAGATGCTTTTACTCAATTCAGATAGAAACCAGTTTAAAAAGAGGCCACCAGAATAAAAGAACCTTTGTAACCAGAATACTTATAAAATTAATATGAATACCATATTTTATAAAATTATTACATGATATTTAATTTTTTATTCTGTAAAATGAGTCTCAGGCTGCAAATTAATAAACAAACACAGATGGACTAGAATGGCACAATTCAGGTCAAGGCTTTAAAAACAATTACAGGCAGAAACAAATTATTTTATGTTCAAATATTTTTTAGTATGACAAGCACTTTTTAATGTTCCAAAGTGATATGAACCTTGAAGGATAGTAGTTGTACTTTTAGTATCTATTGACTGAGGGAATGTTCAATGATAAAAGTTACAGTTTTATATTTATTTATATTTTAAAAGTTTAATATTCATTAATCACAGTGACATTTGAATGCATTTGAAAAGCAATGCCTATGTATTAAAATGTATTCATTTGGTCAATAAGGAATACTTATTCTCATAGACTTACAGACTCCACATGGTTATGTGTAAATCATTCATTTTAAATGTTAGAAGACATTCCACACTTTGACTGCAAAGAAGGAAAAAATTTGCACTCCATTCTCCAAAAGCAAGAATTTTATGATTTAAGAACAATTTCACTCTCTTTGGGGATTTGGAAGAAGAAACTAACCATGTCATATTAAGTCCCTTTTATCTTTTTTTTTTCCAGATATGCCTGCATACTAAAGGTAAGTTCTGTTTTTATTCAAAGTTTATTCTCTGCTCTTAGGCATATGGTGAACTGAGAGGGATGGGCTCCCTCTCTTGGAGAGAACATTATATTTGTCCATCTGTGCCAACGATTGGCAGACAAGTTTGTCTGATTACAACCACAATGGTCAGCCTACTTGGTCACTCACATAAAGCCATATTTTTTAATTGGCTTTATCAGAAATTTGTTGCCATTTGATCTCTACTCATCTGGCTTGTATCTTATTTCTCACTAAAAAGCAATGTTATTTATTACCCCTTTTAATAAGTATGTCATAATCCAAGATTCTCAAACTGTTATGACAGTGTCATCCCATGGTAAGCTATGAATAAATATATAAAATATACACCTGAGTAAAGTGCTATTCTTGACAAGCGTTGATAGAGTTTTACATATGTACCATTTATAAACACTTTCAGTATTTAAAAATAAAACTTTTGGCATATATTTAGTATAAATAAATTTTATGTATAATTTAAGTTTAATTATAAATGTTTTATGTTCATAGTAAATCCTGATATTATTTGAAGTTATTTAGCATTGAATATTTAGTAGATTAAATCCAAATACCCCTGTACCAATATTGTCAAAAACCACATATTTGGAAATTACTTGATATAATTCACCCATGTTCTGGAGGGAAATAAGCAAAACAAAATTTAAACTCCTTGAAGAAACATCTACTTGTAGGTCTTTTCAATTTTAAGATATTGCCTTAAAATTAAAGTTTAATTTGATAATATATGAGTCAACCATAAATTACTGGATGCTTTTGTCATGTTTTTTCAAAAGGAATAATGCACCCTCTATCAAAGAAGTGGTCAGTGGTTCTATCAGACAAATATGATACATTTTTCTGTAGTTATTCTGTGTCAATAATGAAAGTTAGTTTATTTTAACTAACTCCTAATTAAGGTTCCTAATTTAACTTTTCAAACTTGCAGTTCTTACAAGCATGACAGCAAATGAAAGAAAGGTATTATATGTTAAATTGTTTTCCGAACATAATTTTTGTTGCTAAGGAAACAGCATTTCTTTTCCTTATGGCCACATTTTCAGGGGCCTTATCTGTTTTTAAAAATTCTAACTGTAATCCAAATTATTTAAGAATTATAAAGATAATCCATGTATGAATTATATTCAATTGCAAAAAATTAACCTTATTTTTCAGATGCACTTATAAATTCACAAATATATCATGGGTTTCATAAAGTGCCATTTGAGTCCTTTGTTTTGTGTTTATAGTAAAAGAATGTGGTAATTAGTCCTCTATTATTGCTTTTTTACTTTCTTTACCTTTAGGTAATTTATGAACTTTTAACATATTTTATTCATTTTAAAACATTTTATTTTCTTTACTTATTTTTTATTGAATTTTTTGGGGTGACACTGATTAACAAAATTATACAGGTTTCAGGTTCACACTTCAACAACCCAACATTTGTACACTGCATCGTGTTCACCACCTCCAGCCAAGCCTCAGTCCATCGACATTTATTCCTCCTGTACCTCCCTTCACCTCCTCCATCCGCCCCCCTCCGTATCGCCACACTGCTGCCTGTGTCCGTGAGTTTTCTCTTTTTTGCTCAGTTCCTCCATTCCCCCCACCCAGAACCCACACCCTGAGAGCTAGCAGCCTATTCTCTATCTATGACTCTATCACTGTTTTGCCTGTTAGTTCATTTTGTTCATTAGATTTCACATAAGAATAAAATCAAATGCTACTTCCTTTCTATGACTGGCTCATTATGCTTAGCATAATATTCTCCAGGTCCATCCACGCTGTTGCAAAAGCTAAGATTTCCTTCTTTTTTACAGCCAAGTATATTCCATTGTATAAATGCAGCACAGCTTTTTTATCCACTAATCTACTGATGGGCATTTGGGCTGTTTCCAGACCTTGGAGATGTAAATAATACTGTAATGAACACAGGGGTGCATGTATTCTTTCAAATTAGTCTTTTGGGTCTCTTCAGATATATTCTGAGAAGTGGAATATCTGGGTCATAAAGCAGTCTCATTTTTTAAGTTTTTAATTATTTTTTAAAGATTTATTTATTTATTTATTTAGTTAGTTAGTTAGTTATTGTAAGAGAGAGGGAAAGAGATAGGAAAGGAGAGAGAGAGAAGCATCTATGTGTGGTTGCCTCTTGCACATCCCCAAATGGGGACCTGGCCCACATCCTAGGCCTGTGTCCTGACTGGGAATCGAACCAGTGACCCTTTGGCTCTCAGGCCAGCACTCAATCCACTGAGCCACACCAGACAAGGCCCATTTTTAATTTTTGAGGTAACTCCATACTGCTTTCCACAGAGGCTGCACCAATCTGTATTCCCTAAAACATTTTTATTTTTAATGTTTTATCAAAATATTGAACTATTCTCATTGAACTATATATCTTAAGTTTAAACCCAGCTATAAAATCAAGTTTAGACCTATGACTAAATATTTTTTTAAACTCCAGAAAAAAGGACAGAAATTTTCTACAGATGTCAGAATCTTGTTATATATTTATTTTCTTGGACTACCATATTTTCAGAACAGGCATATGACTGCGTGAATGTGCAAAACCTGTTTCTTCCCAACATTTTTAGAACAAGATTATTCTATATGCTTGGAACCACTGATTATCACATTCTTCTTTAAACATTTTGTTCTTTATGCTTTTGGTAATATTTTCTTCTTGTTTAAATTCATAATTTTTTGCCCTATCAGGTTCTCTTTATTACTGCTGATAGTTTGCCTAAATATAGGTTTTATAAATAAGCATTAAAATGCTAGCTCTATATTTCAGTTATCACAGCTACTGCTACTACAGACAAATCAAAGAATTGTGTTAAGTGATACATTACTGTTTCACATGACACTCCTTGTAGACAGTATAAACATGAAAAAATATATCCTTCCCCTGTAAAAGGGGAGCACAGCTATTTTGAAGGATGTAACATAACTGACATTTTATTGTGACAATACCTAGTGAAAATATCCTATATATCCACTACAACAGATTGTATTTTTATGTAATTCGTGACCTCCTTTTTTTTGTTTTTTGTTATTTTTCTCATGTGTGGAAATCAGTTTCTTAATGTTCAAATCATAGTTAAAACCAATTGTTATGCAGGTATATTAATTCACCCACTGTGGGTGTATGATTCCCCAACATTTTCAAAGGGCTGTAATTTTATTGGAACTCTAAAGTGATATAAGTCTTCTTTGGAGTATAATAAATAACAAGAAAAAAAGGGAACCCTGAATGACAATGAACCTATCTGTGGAAGCTGGATAACTTTAAAGTGTCTTCAAAAATATATCCTTCATTTTGACTGACGTAATAAATAGGAAACTTTGTCTTGGAACATAAAGAACTGTCTCAAATTCCTAATTTTTCATCATTAAATAGTCTTGGAGTTTGTTTTGGTCAAACAGATGAAAGTTGGCACTATTGTTAGCAGTTAATACTGAAAAATGTGTTCCATATTTTACTCAAATTTCATTTTTACCTTATTTTCCTTTTAACAACATTTCTTAATGCAGATTCTGTCACTTTTCTTTCTATCACATATGGCATAGTAACCCATATGTGATCTACTTTGAGCCCTTCAATTTACCCAATATATTAGATTATATGAGAAGTAAATGTCATGGCAAGACTATTTAAGAACTACTATCATCACTTTCACTTCTTTTGTTTACACATGACTCTATATTTTTCTATAAATATTTTGTACTTTCTTTTGGACTTCAAATATAAACTCTTTACAATGTGCAGAATTCCTGTGGCAAAATTCCTGTGGAGAGACTGACCGCAGGGCTTGCTGCATCTTACATGTCTGAACAGGCCAGATAGCAGCGAATTTTGCTGTTGAAATATGTGAACCCTCTACTTCATACCATCCAGTAGTTCGAAATATCCCCAGCACTTTATCCTTAACCTGAAGAACTAATATACATAAAAGGTCTGTCCAGAAAGTATCCAGCCATGTACCCTGAGAAATAGAGACATTTGTTGAAGGACATAGAAGATACACGAAACATCATACACAGGACAAGGACACCTCGGTCCTCTTCAAAATAGGCAATTTGGGACCTCACACAATTTTCCCAGTCACCATCAGCTGCCTCATCGTACTTTCCTGAATCTCACTGAGGGTCTGAAATATCATCCCTTTCAAAGGTAGTTTTAGTTTCAGGAAAACCCAGAAGTTGCAGGGTGCCAAATCTGGGTTGTAGGGAGGCTGAGTCACCTGGGTGATTTGAAGTATCACCAAAAATCTCTACATCATTCATGATGCTTTAGCAGGCACATTGTTGCAATGAAGCTGCCAATCACCAGTTACCCATTGCTGAGGCCTTCTGAATCATCTGAATAGTCTCCTCAGAGGAGGGCTCAAGCTTAACACAAAATTTGATGCAGATTCGTTACTCCACTTGCTCAGTCATTTTGAATGCGACAGGCACATGATGCATATGTTCACTTAACAGAGTCTACCGGCATCTACTGCCCCCACTGACTGATATGGTGAAGTCTTTATTACTTATGCATGCACATTCCAGCCTGCTCTCCTTGGCTTCCAGGTTACATGATGTCACGCTTACCATTCTCATTATATTAACAATGGTTGGACTCTTTCCGAACAGATTATATATATAGAAATTCATACACACACACACACACACACACACACACACACACACACACACATGAATAAACATACACACTGAAGATTCATCTATTGTTGCTAGAAATAAAAATAAATCTTTCAACCATGAAACTTTTAAGCTACCAATTCTTCATAGAGTTTATTTGTGGTCAGGCCTCTCAAAATTAGAAGAAAAAGATAAAACTGTTCACTGCAAAGGATAAATTATAACTTCAGAATAAAAATGGTTAGAATATGTTTTCCACATTAACATCATGAATTTCAACCCCAATATAACACACAAATTATACTGACGTTATACGTCATGGATTTTATTATTAGGTCTTTGATACTAGGTAAATCTTAAAACTATTTAGTGTTAGTATTCACCATTTTGAAATATTAGTTAAACAATACTTCAAATTCTTTAATAACTTACAGACTCCTTTATATTTTTCTTTTAACTCTCACAGCATCTGCATGTGCATATTGATTTTTTTAAAGAAGGAATATATTCATTGAATTTTAGTGATTCACCTAAGACACCACAGCTTGTCAATGGTAAAACAGAGAGTAATACTGATTTCAATATCAGTCCATTTGTAATAAAAATAAAGAACTATAAAGCCTTTATAAATGTATTTACCACAAAAAGTATAACACTTATATTAATGAAAATGTTAAGATTTTGAGAGATCATGAAAGATGACCTGAATAAATATATAGAAAATACTCCTATATGATTAAAGATTAAATGATTTATTTCTAGTTCTTTTTATATCCTATTTGCATTTATAATACTAATAACATTTATATAAGCAATTTAATATTTTAAAAGGAAAAAGTTATTTTCATTTTTGGTAAATTTCCATTCCTATGTCTTTTCTTTCAATTTGTATGTTGTTTTTTATTTGTTTGTTTCTTCTTCTTTTCCAGGTTTTTAGTACATTCATGTTCTGCCAGTTTATCAATATTAAAGGACAGTGATATATTGAACTCATTCACATTAATGAGTTTCACTTAACAATTTTCCCCATATTAAAAATTTATTTTACTTTTCTCCACCTTTATTGAGATACAATTGACAAAACAGAGGGCAGTTACAGACTGGAGAGAATGGTACTCTAAAAATAAATTTTAAAAAATACTATCTTTTTGCTAGTAATATTTCTTGGTAAGGATCAAAGAATCCTCACTGCATTCCATAAGCGAACCATTAGGCGAATGGACCTCTACAATAATCTTACACCTGACATTACTGGAATCACAAATTCTCTTCATATTCCTATGACATTATGGTACAAATACAGACAACTCATATATGATTTGTAACGTTATTTCAGTTACCATGCAAAAACAAACTTGTTAGTGTTAGGGTTTTAGTTAGGGTTGGAGCTGGATAGTGCTGGAGCCAGCCTCTTGAAACTGAGTCATCTTCCGTCACCAGTAAGTGTTATAATGTTCTATCGTTTTCTTGAAGAAAAGGAACATATTAAAAGCTTGTCCTGTCTTGCTCTACCGGTCCGGCTCAGTGCTATGCAGCCAGCAGCACCCAGAGGCTTGCGTAGTGTGATAGGCATTGTGCTGCCAGGCAGAGCTCAAGTGAGGTTAAGAAGCTATCAACAGGAAGCCTGAAACGGCTGCACTTTAAAGTTATCTTCTAGCTCCAGGAACATGTATCAAAGGGAAGCATTCTGACAAGAATAAATTTGGGTGCTTATTTATTGGAGAGACTCTCAGCACTTATGTCTTAACAGGCTCAGGAGAATTTCATAGGTCTTTGAGAAAGTATATGTTGTAGCTAGTTTTCTTTCTCTTAAAAATATCTTTGTGTATTCATTTTTATTTTTGAATTTATAGGCACACAATTTTTTTTGGTTTTATACTTAGAAAATAAAAATAACTATAAAAGTTAACTTTTTAAAGAATGGTTACATAAACTTTTAATTAAATACACATACACACACACACACTGATGGGCCTTAGCACAAATTTATTTCATTGTACATAAATTCTTATTATATATCATGTCTTTTGGTTATTATTATAATTTTATTGAAATTCATTTTATATAAATAAAATTAATGTTTTAAAATAAGACAATTCAGTGGCATTTACTATATATATTATATTGTGCCACTGCCATCCTAATTCCAAAATATTTTTGTCACAGCAAAAGGAAAACTTCTACCATTAAGCAGTTACTAAAATTTCCCTTCTCCCCAGTCCCTGACAATCACCTATATACTTTAATCTCTAGATTTTCTTATTTGGGACAC
>PVJD01005742.1:0-110090 GCA_004026545.1 Mormoops blainvillei
CTTGAGATTGCTTCAAGGAATAAATCAGCTGATATGTGTAAAGTGCTTAGAACATTGCCTGACTGAGCATGTGTTTGATAAATGTTAGCTTCTGTCATTTTATGATTATTATTACTATTATTATCATTTGATTCTGCATCTTAAAGTAGCAGAGATCAACATTGGGAAGTGAGGAATTGAAGTTGGCCCTGGGGGGGGGGACTATTATTTTACTATACCACTGATATTTTAGCAGCCAATATAACTACCTGTAAAATCCTATTTTTAAAGTAAAATCCAGTCTGTGCCCTTAATATTCAGAGTGATCTTATCTATTCTGAATATTCAGAGCTAGTGTTCTCTCTCTCTCTCTCTCTCTCTCTCTCTCTCTCTCTCTCTCGTGTGTGTGTGTGTGTGTGTGTGTGTGTGTGTGTAGTTGGTTTGCACAGAAAAGAGTCCTTTTTGGAGTTTCAAAAAAAAAACCTTTCTATTCATAATTGCTAGTAAATTATAACTACTAATTATATTAACCACATTACTTATAGAGAATATGAGACTTTTTGCATTTACTTCTAAATTGCCCTTAGAAATTTCCTTTTGTATTAATTTTGTTGTTGACCTGGAAAAAGAAATTCATTGGACTAAATGATTTATTTCTAAGGAAGTTTCTAAAGTTTGAAAAAAGAAATTCTTGGTGAAAACATGCTTTCCTTTATGTATCAGTAATGCAGGTTTGGTAAAAGAATGCAATGTCTCAGTATCAGACAAGAGTCTCAGCCCAATTTGGATATGAAAGATTAAGGTCACCATACATTCCGCATTGGGAAGGACAGAGCTAACGTTTGCATTCACTGCAGAAACTGGACTTCGAGTGGGTGGCTATGATTTGAAGAGACTTTGGGATAATCTTCATTGGGATAGGATGAATGTTTTCTATAACTATATAAAAACATTGGTTAGCCAAAGGGGTGGACTGTGGCAGGCAGCACTTTTTGCTTACCCAATATCCATCCTCTTTTTCTTCCTTAATATCAGAATTTCAGCACTGTCTGAAATGGCATACCCCACTAAAAATATACATTCCTCTGCCTCCCTCGCAGTGAGAGACAACCATATGAAGCAGTTCTGGCCAATGACATATAGGTATAAGTTGCTGGATGTAGTCCAGGAAAGCTCTTGAAAAGGTGAAAGATTCAGACTGCAGCACCTGCTCCCTTCTTTTGGCCTGAAAGGCCAACACTATGCAGGAGATGAGTCAGCCTCTCGTGACCATGAAGCAACAAGCATGAGGCTGAAAGTCACATTTAGGGATGATTGAGAAGAAGGATGTCACTGTGGAGTTGCCCTACAAGCCCTGGACTTCTACTTCTGAGACAGTTGATATATTAGAACGTAAGATGATATAGATTACTCCACTGTAAGATTGACTTTCTTTCTTTGGTTTGCCATAGCTTTAAGCATAGGCGGAACGTATTGCTGCCTGTATGGAATGATTTGAGGAGGTATGAACAGATAATTTGGGATAAAACAAAACAATCTTTTCTACTTTTTTGAGGATTCCTAAGATAATCCAATAAATAATCATTGTTTTTCCTCTTTTTAAATTGCAATGTTTTGGAAATAACTGCATCAGTTAGAAAATGTATTCACTATTTTTCTTGTTTTCTGTATTCTTGATGCTCTGTATTCTTTGCTGACTTGGGAGGGACTGCCTCTCCCAGGGGTAGCTAATTCCTAAAGATAGTAATTGACCTGTTGAGTATGAGGTTGATATACAAACCAACAAATCCAGAACCCATACCCACAACCATCTCCTTTTATCTGTTCTCATACTCTAGGCCGCTGTCCCCCTGCTCTAATCACCCCAGGCCCTGATACCATGCAACTACGGACATGCCCCTGGGTGGGGCACTGTAATTATTCAAACCAGTCGATCCTAAAAATGCTTACCTGGCCTTGCCCATTCCTTTCCCCTGCCTGTGGGTCTTCCCTGAAGCCCTGCCAACCGCTCATCTCGCCTCAGTGCCCCCTGCCCCATGTAGCCCTGCACCACTTGTTCTGCCTACTGTTTCCAGGGGACTGTGAGTATAACAAAAATTTCTTCCTTCATGGCAATTATTTCCAAGTCTGTATGTCTTAACATACCTGATTAAAACAAATCCTAGGTACCATTAAAATTGAACACCAACTCAAATGCCTTAAATATTAATAAGATATTTTGCATAACAAGAAGTTCTTAGATAGAGCAGATCTAGTGTTTGGTTAACTCAGTGGTAAAACTATGCCTTTGTGCTCTGACTTCCTCAGAGGGCCAACCTTGTCTTTGGTTAGCCTCTTCATGGTCAAAAGATAATTGCTGCTGTTCAAGGTATATATACCCAGATACTTTTATAAAATGAATCAGAAGAGGGACTGTTTCTTCCTATTTAAGGAAATGTTTTTCCAGAAGCCCCCTTGCCCCTAGCAGGTGTCTTCCCATGTCTCATTCAGCTAGAGCTGAGTGACATGCACACCTCTGAATTAATCATTGGCAAGGTGGAATGGGGTCACCGTGACTGTCCGAGGCTCATAGAGATTTACTCCCGAGTCACAAAGAAGAGCGGGTAGACACCCAAAGAAAAACAACACTCTGCCAATAAGGAATACGTTTCAATGGCTAACCGGCAGTATCTGCTACAATACGCTTCCATACTAATTTACCCTTTAGTCTTAAGAAGATTCTCATTGGCATAGGAAACAGTTCAAGAGCATAAAGTACGGAATAAAGAGTAACTATTTCTGAACACTATTTAATATATTAAAGTACATTTTCTGAAACAACAATACCCCTTATTTTTAAATTTTGCCTGCAGACAGGTTGAGTGTTCATGGCTACTAAATAGTACCCTTTAGCATATTCTGCTTAGGGTCTTATCTGTTTTCCACTGGCTCTGCCCTTTCTTATCTCCCTCCTTGGTCTGATAAAATTTACTCAGTTTACTAAAACACTTCTCTTTTGTTTTCCTGTGATTCTACTTTCCAGGGGAATGTCATAACTGTCCCACCACACCTCTTCTCATTGTACTGGGACAGGCATAACTAAAGTTTTGATACTTCAGAAACTTAGCTGTGAGTCTGTTGCCAAAATTTGATGAGACTTTGGGGTCATCTTCATGGAGATGGGATAAATGCACACTATGGGTATATAAAAATATTGGTTAGCCAAAGGGTAGACTGAAGCAGACAGCTCTCACTACTGTTATTTAGGTTCTGTTCTTGAAATCTCTTCTCTACCAAATATTCCAAGTGTCAACCTCCTCAATCTTAATCCTGGTAATTCTGTTATAGAATAGAAACTACAAGGGAAATATTTGCCAACTATGTCCTTCACAACAATATCCGTGACCTAGTCACTCTCTCTAAGAGGCTTGAAACATTGGATAATCCAAATGAAAATCAGGGACATGCAGAGGGCTACAGTTACTCCAGGCTTATTCCCAAATGGAGAATAGCTATGGTGTGGGTGTGAGTGAAGTTCAGCTTCTTTCAGCCACCTCGAAAGCTGACAAGGACTTCGTGATGATATTAAGTGTGTGTTATCATAACGTCACATGGGAGGCAGAATCATCATGGTGAAAGGAGAGACTGGAGCCAGGCTGACCCGGGTTGGGAGCCTGACCTTATTGAAACACTGAGAGCAGGGTCCGCAGCTTCCCTCACCTCCATCTCCTCTTCTGTAAGTTGGAGATAGTAGTAGGATCACTGTAAAGAGCAAACGTATATAAAGCCCCTGCCTACTGCAGTCTGATACGGAGTATGTGCTTAATCAACGGAAGCTGCTATATTATCACAAAAGTGTCTGCAGCATAAGTCACCACTTCCTGGTCTTCATTAATTGGGCAAGTAAGTTGTCCTTATTTCTAAGTTTCCTCATGCTTCTCTAGGGTGAATATGACCAGGGGACAGAATTAAATAGAATGCCTCCATCAATACTTTTCCATATTGATATTAATATCAAGATGTTTAATGTTGCTTTGCATTACCTGTGAACATGAAAAAATTCCTAGTCACTTAAATGAAAACAGTAGCATCTATATTTAAAAAGAGGATACTAACATCACTAGCCATCAGAGAGATGCAGATTAAAACCACAATGAGATACCACTTCACACCAGTCAGAATGGCCATCATAAACAAATCAACAAACAACAAGTGCTGGTGAGGATGTGGAGAAAGGGGAACCCTAGAGCATTGTTGGTGGGAATGCAGGTTGGTGCAGCCACTGTGGGAAACAGTTGGGAATTTCCTCAAAAAACTAAAAATGGAACTGCCTTTTGACCCAGTGATTCCACTGCTGGGATTATACCCTAAGAATTCTGAAACACCAGTTCAAAAGAGCTGAGGCACCCCAATGTTCATTGCAACACAACTTACAATAGCCAAGTGCTGGAAGCAAACTAAGTGCTCAGCAGTAAATGAGTGGATAGAAAACCTGTGGTACATTTACACAATGGAATACTATGCAGTAGAAAGAAAGAAGGAGCTCCTACCCTTCATGATAGCATGGATGGACCTGGAGAGCATTATGCTAAGTGAAATAAACCAGGTAGTAAAAGACAAATACCATATGATCTCACCTATAAGTGGGACCTAATCAACAAAACAAACAAGTAAGCAAAATAGAACCAAAGACATGGAAATAAAGAACAAACTGACAGTGACCAGAGAGGAGGAGGGAGAAAGAAAATGGGGGAAAAAAGGGGAAGGGTCAGGTCAAGGAACATGGATAAAGGACCCATAGACAAGGACAACGAGGTGGGGGAGGATTGCATGTGGGTGGGGGGTTGGGCAGGGCAGGGGAGATTAATGGGGGAAAACGCAGGCAACCATAATTGAACAACAATAAAAAATATTTTAAAAAATCCACATGTAATAGGTTAAAATATTTGACTTGACATCAAGAGTCAGGATGAGGCTCTGGTGGTATCTTAATGGCGTGCTAAGAAAACTCAAAAATGTTTGTTTTATCCCCAACTTCCAGCCACCTTAGTGGGCACTGGAAGGATTTTTATTAATAATACATGGACAACGTATCAGATAGACAGCAGTAAGCAGCTGCCTAAAATTCCTCCCAGGACAGGGCAAATATAAACAAACCAACCAATAAAAACTGTAACCAGGGAGACTTTCTCCAAAGGAATATGACTTCAGGTGGAAAATTCTTATACACCAGTTTAATAAACTATTTTTAAGTTTGTTCCTGTGGCATAAGGGCAATTTTTGTATTATCCTACATCTAAATCGCCTGTGCTGAGTGGTGACCTCATAAAAGGGGAAGATATTTTATCACCCTTCATAACATTTAGATGTAGCACTAGTTAACATACTAATAATAGGGACCTGGATAATTTTAGTTTGACTTGATTGCTTTTTCCCTTTAAATGTGATAAGATCACAATATGAGAGAGCAAGACATCTGAGAGATTATAGTCTCACAAATGCTACATGAATTACAACCTTGGAAAACCTACTGCACAAGGAAGAGTGACCAAATTATATTCTGCTTCACATGTGGAGGATAGGGCTGCACTTTGGGTTGTAGAGTGTTTTTCTTCTCGTTTTAAAGGTGCTTAATGTATGAAAAGCTGTCACAATTTTAATGTAGTTAAATACCCTTACCCTACTGTAAATATATGTTGTAAAGATGTATATCTCTCTGCCAGATTCACATGAAATTATTGTAAATGAAAGTGAGTGACATGAATGACTCAAATAAACGTGAAATGAAAGGGTTCAACATGAGGAAATAATAGTATATATTGCATCTTATGTAAATATATTTTACAACTGATATTTTTGTGTTATGTTTTCTTGTCAAAGAAAAGCTCTTCAAGGTCCATCTTTAGAGGTTGTTTAAACACCATGTATACTGAATTAGAGGCTTACTTGTAGTGAAATATGACCTTAATATGTTCCTTGCTGTTGAAGAAAGCCCTGTGGCATGTTAATTTCCTTCAGGAACTGCTATTTACTTTGACCGGGGAATGTGGAAGAGCTGTGATAATGATCCGGAAGACAAGCCAGTGAAGGAACAAAATAGAGCAGTATAGCAGCTGCTCGGGTTACAGAGAACTTGACCACACAGCGCAGGTCCTGAGCCACCCCCCCGACGGCTTGCCAGCTCCCGAAAAGAAGAGCTACAAGCTGCTCCAGATCTCAGAGTTTGGGCCATGGATGGAGGAGGACATTTTCTTTAATTTAAGGCCTGCCTCTGAGTCCTCACGTCTTGCCCCATCATTAACTCTTTGCAGTCTGATTCTTGTAGGAGGAAACCCGCTCTACCCAAAGGAACATGATCTGGCAGAGTAAAAAATCGGTGCCAACTATGGGTGGGGAGGAGTACTACAGAGTTCCAGGACTTGATTCTTCTCCTCCTCTCCCAGGTGTCCGGGGAGTCACAGAGACTTGCTGAGCCACAAGAATACCAGGCAGATGAGGCTGGGCAGCTGAAATCTGTGTCTGCGTCCTGCGATTCAATTCCGAGGTCCACCAAGTGGTAACAATGAGGTGGTGGGTTTCTTATCTTCACAACTGGCTCAGGAGCTGGGCCAAACAGAGGCTCCAGGAGGCCGATGGGGCGTTAGTGGACAGCAGTCAAAAAGCTAGAGAGGGGAGAAATAGAGAAAATGAACTGGGGGCAGAGACATGGGCATAGCTCCTTAGATGGACTCTTTTTCTCCCTTCCTCTCATCTCCATCTTACAGATGGTCTTCATGTAACATCTTTTCATTACAACGTTGATGAGATGCAGTAGAAACTTAACTCTTCTTTACATCTATTAGCTTACGGTAAATTGACTTCATCATACATCACTTCATTTAAAGTCACAGAATCTATCAAGGACATTATGTAAGGAATAGTGTGTGTGTGTATGTTAATGTAGATTATGTATATATGTATTGAATATTATAATCAATTGAATATATATTTGAATATGTGTATTGAATATATACAGATGAATACATGTATCTGTGTTAGTCACAGTACACTAGAGAAACAGAACCAATAAGACAGATAAGTAGATATAAAAGGAGGTTTTCTTTTTTTAAACAAGAATTGCCTCACGTGGCTATGGAGGCCAGAAAGTCCCACAATCAGCCATCCGCAAGCCGGAGAACCGGGAAGGCTGGTGCTGCGAGTCGGTCCCAGCCTGAAGGCCTGAGAACCGGGGGCGACGGTGGAAGTCCTGGTCCGAGTCTGAATACCAGAGAGCCAAGCGCACTGATCTCCAAGGCAGGAAAGATGGATGTCCCCGCTCAACAGAGAGGGCAAATTCTCCCATCCTCCACCTTTTGTTCTCTTCAGACCCTCAGCTGATTGGATGGGCAGATGGGCATTGGTGAGAGTGATCTCCTTTACTTAATCTACTGATTCCAGTGCTAATTTCTTCCAGAAACACCTCACAGATGCAGGTTTTCCAACTATTTGGGTATCCCTGTGATCTAGTCAAGTTGACACATAAAAATAACCATCACATGTGATGTCATTCCTGTGGTTAGGTCACATTTTCTAAAATTCCATGTTCCTAGCAGGCTTGCTCTAGTTAGTGTCCCTCTCATGCCTCTAGTTAGTGTCCCCCTCTCTCTTTCTCTGGTTTGGAAAAAGCAAGCTTCCAGGAATCCTGCAGCCACAGGGAAGTGAATTCGACCAACGAGCTAAGGTTTGGAGCAGGTTGCCCAGCCAAGCCTCCACCTGAGAGCTAAGCTGTAGTCAACACCTTGCTTGCGACCTCGCAGCCGACCCGGCTGAGCCGCACGTGGACTCCTGACCCAAGGAAACCTTGGAATTTTTTGAGCTGTTTGGTTTGAGGTAATTTATTATACAGCACAGAAAACTAATACAGTAACTATTTCGAAACAATATATTTTCTATCCTTCAACTTCAACCTTTCTGGGTCCTTCTGTTTTGAATGTGTTTCTTATAAACAACATATAAATAGAAAATAAAATTAACCATCCTAGTATTCAACTGAACACATATGTCTATATGTGTATATATGTATGTATATACCTATATTATGTACATATATATAATACATTTATGTGCTCTCTTGAAGCCTTTGGGTTTTACTCCATCCATCAGTACCTCTTTTTAAAATTTTCAGTACTATTTTCTTTCTTCTTTCCATTTGTCTTTCAGTTTCTCCTTTAAGTAGAGCCCTGATATAAAACCTAATAATTTTAATTTACTTTTCCGTTAACAATTCTTAATATGTAAACTGGCTGAGCCTCACATTTGATATTTATCTGCTTTTTACTTTTGTAAACTCTGAGCAACTTTTTCCCATGCTCAGTGACTTTCTACACAAAAATGTCCCCGCCCTTGCTCTAAGTAAACAGTGCAGCCTAACACCAAACAATGCTGCCTGACTGTGTAATGCCGGGTAGCAACCTTTGCAACCCAGCCAGCGTGGCAGGGAACACATTCAAGGGGACTCTTAAGTGTTGGAGCAAAGCAGCAGAGTAGGACTAAGGGCACAAGTGGCAGCATAGGCAAAAGCCTGCTGGCCCCTGAGATTGATTCCTACAGGTTTAATATAGCTTGAGTTGATAGAGGACATGTTGTTGCAAAGCCAGGCACCGCTAGAACTAACTAGTATTGAGATTGGCAACAGGGAACTAAAGGCAACGTGCTTGGAACAAATGTATGATTTTTCTCCAAGACGGGCTGGGAAAACATGCCCTGTCAAGACACTGCAGTGCTGATGTGTGCCTAAAACTATGTGAAAGCAACTAAGTAGAGCTGAATGCTGAGAATTTTGTCATCAGAGTTGAAAAGAGTCAGATCCTAGCTGTGTGTCTGCTGTCTAAGCTATCCTTGGCAAGATCAGGGTGGAGATTTCAGACGTTGGGTCAGTCTGGTGAGAGACACGTTGGGGCAGGCAAAACATTCAGCACTTCATGTAAACTTAATCGATTCTAATTTCCCACTAAGTAAGACCAGTCCTGTGTGGAGTAATGAGGCAATACATTTTGCGCACACAGACTCTATTTTGTTTCAGATTTCTGAGGGTTAATGCTAATTTACAGGGGATTTCTGTGAGGCATCTTCACAGAACCGCGCTCTCTGCCGTGGGCATGCGCAGAGGACATCAGCTCCCGGCAGCCTCTGTGGCACATCACCACTTCGCCTACCATCTCTCCCTCTCTGTCGAACGACGGATTCAGATTCTTAGGAATCGGAAGCTAAAAATGTTCCTTTATCTCTTGATGACATTATGAATCTTAATATTTAACTTACAACTAATATTTAGTGCTAATATATTGTATATAAGGCATCATGTTCAGTACTTTACATGATTTCATCAACTTAAGTCCTATAATTCGAGATAACTCCTTTGAAATAAAACATTTGAAACCGCATATTGAAAGGCCATGCTGTATACCTAGAATGACTTACACCAGAAGCTATTCTAGTAAAATTTCTAGACTTTAAAGAAAAAACCCCTTTGGGAATCTAGCCAAAACGAACATACAATTTCTACAGAAAACAATCGGATCATCACCAGACTTTCTAACAACAGCAGTTAAAAATTGATAACACAATACAATGTATTAAAGAAAGAAAAATGTGACCCAAGGATTTTTATATCCAGAAAAACTAACTTTCAGGCTTAACTGGAACAAACTAACTAACGTACGCGAACACAAGGAATATTGCACCTATGAACTCCCTCTGAGGAATCTACTAAAACATGATCTTCAGTAAACTAGAACAACTACAGAGACACTGGCGGAAAACCATTTATGGACATTAAGTATATTGCTACTTGGAGAACTAAGACTGAATGAGGCTAAAAAGGAGGGGAGTACAGTGTGTAATGGGCGTGTTCTCTGATAATGTAGATATTGGACAACTATTAAAAATGAAGAGAGTGAGTGGAAGTTTTTAAAAATATTTTCAGTAATTAAATTGATGGTGATAGAATTAGCATGCCTTGCTGGGGCTGTTGTGTATGCTACGTAGCCAAAAGCAATAATTATGGTATATATTTAATTCTATCATCCCCAGAATTCTTAGTGAGGAAGAAAGGAGATGCAGATGTAAGATAGAAAAGTTTAAGTAAAAACCCTGTAGTCTTGAATTTAAATAGAAAGTACCACTGTGAACTCATTAGGTATTTTTGTCCCATATATATTTTTCTAGTTTTATCCACTAAAAATGCCTTAAAAACAATGATGAACCCAGTAACAATAGCGCCCTTGGTACCTACATTATGGTGTTGAAATATCACTTGATTTTTCCTCTGAAGGATATCAAAGCTTCTTGGAGAAATGGCTGATTCTAAGTTTGGAATAAAAAATGCACAAATTGCTCCTAGAACATCTTGTCATATCAAATGGCAAGGGAGTTATCAAAGACTACTGGGGTCACGTCAAAAGATCTCAGCAGCAAACTCGTAGCACACTGTTCAAACAATTCGAGCTTTAATAGAGATAGTAATTGCAAGGGGAAAGAAGCATTTATCCTGACTTGCCTATAAGAACTGTACCACTGAGTAACCAAATACTAATAGATGGAGGGATGTATCTCTCTATAAAAGTATTCCAAGGAGTAAATAAAAAATATAGAAGTTAACTTTGTCATTTTGCAACCATCCATGAATTAATGAATCTGGGGGTTTAGCATAATGGCTACAAAGATTATAGAAAAACAGACACCACATTATTTGCTTCCCATTGAAAGAGCACACTATCGCCTGCAGTCTTGCAAAAGCAATCAAACCTAAAGCCACAAAATCTAGAGTATGAGAAATACGCTACAGCCCAAATGGCTCAAGTCCTTTAATAAGTGAGTTGTAAGGAAAAGAAAAGGAGGTGGGGGGAACATGTAGATTAAAAGAGATCTATATACATATCAAATTTTGTTAAATGGGGGAAGACCAGACTTCAGTTTCAGTTGATGGAGCAAGTGCAATCTATTCTATCTCTCCCACAAATTACAACTAAAACCTTCGACAGACTCTGCAAAGCAACAATTTTAGGACTCCGAAAATGAATATTAGTGGGTGGATGAGAGAGGAAATAAAAAATGTGAGGAATAGTGAGTATGGCAGCAACTTTCTTTTTTTCCCTCCTCCTGTATGTCCTGGATTAGTCCCAGGGTAGCCCGAATCCGGACACTGTGCAGCCGACCTGGGCAGACGGAGCGCCAGGAGAAACTCTGGCTTTCCAAACAGAGGAGCAGGCTGGAGAGAGGCGGGGGAATCGCCTGTTTTGTTGCTCTCCTGGCCATTCCGTGAGGTGAGATAGTCCTGAAGATGAATTACTGCTGCTGACACTGCCGCAGAAGAGCATAGGCACCTAAAACTCCAAGGGAGAAAAAGTCCTCTCTGAGGAGGGAAATAAGCTAAAGGGGTCCCTGTGACCTGAAGGTGGAAGGGGAATCCTGACATTGTTTCTTTTCTCTTACTGCCTCACCCTGGAAGTGGATGCAGTCTTGGCAAGTGTGTAACAGAATGAGGAAGATAAAATCCTATACTTCTTGCCAAAGCAGCAGGAAAAGGGGTCCCTGGGAGCGGGAGAGCATGGAGGAAATCATGAAGCGAGGGAGCTTGAGAAAAGATCCCGCAAAGCTCTGCATGAAGTCGCAAGCTGAGCAGGCATGTGGCCAATCTGAAGCAGAAAATAGGAGGAGAGAAGGCTTCCCAACTCACTGTGGGAGACAAACATTGCCTTGATCTTAAAATGGGACAATGACAGCACAGCAAAAGATAGAACGGTATCCCACATGAAAGTAGATGCCAAAATTCTCAACAAAATATTAGATTTTATCTTAGAATGCAAGGCTGGTCGAGCATGTGAAAATCAATGTAATCTACTATATTAACAAGCCAAAGAACACGTAAAAAGCACATGATCATCTCAACAGAAGTGGAAAAAACATTTGACAAAACCATAAGTTTCATAATAAAAGAAAACTCAGCACACTAGGAATTGTTAAGAAACTTTCTAACTTGATCAGGAACATGAACAAGATACAGCTAACTTCAGACTTAATGAGTGAATGCTTCCACCTTGGGATCCCAAGTACCCAGTTTTACCACTTGCATTCCACTTCATGCTGGGTGCCTTGTCTTCTGCAATTAAGCAAAGAAACTAAATAAAAGGCATACATAACGGAAAGGAAGTAATGGAACTGTCTTCCTTCAAAGATGACATGGTCATCTATGCAGAAAATACCAAGGAATTTGTAAAAGAAGCTTCTGGAACTAATAGGTGAATTTATCAAGGTTGCAGGATACAAGGTCACCATACAAAAAAATCAATCTTATTTCTACATACTAGCAATGAACAATGGAAAACTGTAACTTTACAAAACAATACCATTTATAATAGCCCCCAAAATTAAATATTTAGGTATAAATGTGACAAAAGACACGCAGGATTTATATTCTAACAGGTTAAAAAGTACAAAATATCATTTAAAGAAGTTAATGGAGGCCCAAATAAATGGATGTTTTGTTAGCATACTGGAAGGCTCGATATGGTTAATATGGAGTATAAGGGAAATAAACTACAGCTCAAATGGCCCAGGTCTGTACAGTGTGAAAAGCCTGCCTTTGCGAAGGTGGGGAGGCCATTGTTCACCCTGCACTTGCAGTGCAGCCCTGGGACAGGGACAGGGCACAAGGCGGGTGGACCAGAAGGGAGGCTAGAAACAAACATAGTATGAACAGCTGTTAGCATATAACATAAAACATTTCAAATACTTAAAAAAATAGACAGGCTGATTTTAAAATGTGCATGGAACATAAAATGAACTACAATAGCCAAACCAATTTTTGTAAAAGAGCAGTCAGAGAACTCTCATTGCCAGATTATAGGAATTGCAGTTTTCAAGGTGGTGTGATTTTTGCATAAGCCTATACACATAATTCAATAGAATACAAAATATAATTCAGAAATAGCCTGACACACTTTATTTTTGACAAAAGTACAAAGATAATGCAACAAAGAAAATATAGTCTTTTCAACAAATTGTCCAGGGACAATTGAGCATCTACATACCTTATTCCTTATGCAAAATTTAACTTAGGTTTTATATTAAAGTATAAAATTTTTAATTACAAAATTTCAGAAGCAAAAAGGAGAAACATCTTCATGATCTTAATTTAGGCAGAGTTCTTTGATATGACACCAAAAACATAATTCATAAAAATTGATATACTAGACATTATCAATATTTAAAAATTAAAACATTTTGCTCTCTGAAGGACAATGGGGAGAGAATGAAAAAGCAGGCCACAGACTCAGATAAAATATTTGCAACTTTTGTAGCATCAAGGGATTGATGTCCAGAATACATAAAGAACTTTCAGAACTCAACAAATAACCTAATTTAAAAATGGGTTCTCACTAGACATGTCTCTAAGTAAGATATAAGGATGTCAAATAAGTACATGAAAAGATGTTCACCACCATTAATCATTAGGGAACTATAAATTAAAACTACCAGTGAAATATTACTGCACGTCTATGCGAAAGCAAAAATAAAAATATAAAACATGCAATTTCAAGTGCTGGCAAAGGAACAAGGAAATAGGAATTTTCATGCATTGCTGGTGGGAATGTGAAAGAGTGCAGTCATTCTAGGACAGAGTTTGACAGTTTCTTAAAAAGTAATACATACACTTAAAATCTGATCCAGCCACCCACTCCTAAGTATTTAACCTAGATAAGTGAAAATGTATGTTTACACAAACATCTGCACATGAATTGTTTATAAAAGCATTCTTCAAAATCACTCAAACCAGGGAAAACCAAATGTCCTTAAATGGGTGCATGAATTAACATAACTGTGGTGACCTGTACAGTGGAATATTACTCAGCCATAGAAAGATACTAACTACATGGGGAATCTCAAATGCACCATGCTGAGTAAAGGAAGTCATTCTCAGGGTTACATGCTATATTGTTTCATTTATAGTACATTCTGGAACAGGTGAACGTATAAGGATGTAGAAGAGATCAATGGTTGACACAGGTTAGGGGTGGGGAAATGTTTGACTACAAAGGGGGGGTAGCATGAGGGAATTTAGGGAGCCTCAGACCCTTTCTGTATCCTGATAGTGGTGGTGGCTACATAAACGTATGCATGTGTTAAAATTCAAAGAATCATATACCCCAAAAGTTAATTTTACAGTATGTACATTTTTTAAAAAGAGGCAAGATTATATTTGGACTATAGTAGTCACCCCGTATCCCAGGGAGCTAGTCCAAAAACCCTAGTGGGTGCAGAAAACCCTGGGTAGCAACAGACCCTAAATATACTATGCTTTTTCCTATATATATTGTACATACCTATGATAAAATTTAATTTAGAAGTCAGGTACAGCAAGAGATTAACAATAATAACCAATAATAAAGTAAGACAATTACAAAAATACACTAAAATAAAAGTTATGTATATGTCAAAAGGCAGTTCAATTTTTAAGTTTTTGAGGAAACTACATACCGTTCTCCAGAGTGTCTGCACCAGTCTGCATTCCCACCAGGGGTGTACTAGGGTTCCCTTTTCTCCACATCCTTGCCAAACTTGTTGTTCATTGATTTATTAATGACAGCCATTGCGGCAGGTGTGAGGTGGTATCTCATTGTGGTTTTAATTTTCATCTCTCTGATGGCTAGTGATGCTGGGAGATTTTCTGCCCATCAGTAGATGAGTGGATAAAAAAGCTGTGGTACATCTACATAATGAAATACTATGCAGCAATAAAAAGTAAGGAATTTTTACCTTTCGTGACAGCATGGATAGAACTGGAGACTATTATACTAAGTGAAATAAGCCAGTCAATGAAAGATAAATACCATATGATCTTATTTATAAGTGGAATCTAATGAACAAAATAAACTACTGAACAAAGTAGCATTAGAGACATAGAAACATGGAACAGACTGACGGCTCTAAGGGGGAGGGAGGGGGTGCAGACTAATTGAAAGAAGGTGAAGGGATTAGTCAAAGAACATATATGCATGATGTATGGACACGGACAATACTGTGGGAACTGACTGTGGGAGTGGGGGATGGGCTGGGTGGAGGGGTGCAAAGGGGGAAAAATCGAGACAACTGTAACAGCAAAACAATAAAATATTTAAAAGAAAAATAAACAAACAAAAAGGTATGTCAATGTGCCGTTGTTAAGTAAAATAAGAATTAACTTGAACACAAGCTCTGTGGTATCTCAAGTGTTGATCTGATAACAGAGACAGTTACTACATGAGTGACTAACAGGTAGGGAGTGTCTACATCATGGAGATGATGGACAAAGGGATGACTCACATCCTGGGCGGGGGGAAGCAGGACAGCACAAGATTTCATCAGGCTACTCAATGGTGCACACTTGAAAACTTATGAATTATTTATCTCTGAAATTTTCCATTGAATATTTTTGGAACGCAGTTGACTGTAGGATGCTGAAACCATGGAAAGCAGAATTGAGGATAAGGGGGGAACTACCATATAAAGAACCCCAAGATAGTGATTACTATAAAATTTAAGATGGCGGTTGCTTTGGAGGCAGGGGTAGCTGTGTTTGGGATGCGGAGGAGATGTTAGGGTGCCTGGCCAAGCTCTGCTTCTTTACCTCATAATTATTCATTAGGCTATATACTTGTGTGGTTTTCTGTATCTGTATTTTATTTAACAATAAAATGGCATACGGATATTGAGTCAATAGATTTCAATAAACGTCCAATATGGTTTTGTGTGGAACTTGTCAAGAAGAGAAGTTGTAAGGTTAGGGTAATGTTTGCCCCGTAAGCTGGATGGCAAGTGTTTGAGCATTCATATTATAAATATAGTTTAAACTCTACACATATTATTAACATAGTTTAAACATGTGCTGTATACACTCTTTTGTATATATGACCTATATCATGGTGGAAAAAATCTTTCGAAGGAGCATTACCTAGGGCATTTTCAAATATGCTGAACAACCATATATTATTTATTAAATGTATGTTCTCCTAAACACATATTTTATGCCTAATATGTGCAAGATCTTTTGAGGTACACAAAAAAGCACAAAGTATTTGAATATTTTACATTGAGAATGGATTCATGTATTATTCATGTGAAAAGATATGTTGAATTAGCAGTAAGGAGACTACAAAGTTTGTTTCCTGTTTCAAAGAATTAGAATCTTATTCAGGACACTGGAACACAAGTGACAAGGCCTCAGAGAATGTTAGACTGATCTTCTGGGCCTCCTGCTATAAGCAGTGAGTGTGTAAATAAGTGGGCAGTGTGTCACACATGTGCACTTTGGGGAAAGAATTGATACTTATTAGTTGTATTCCAAACTGTGTTGTTATTTACTCCAGTCCTGCTTATGTGAAACTTTATTAAACTGTTAAGTCCATTCGTTCCAGAAGACTACGTGAACAAGGCACAATATATTTTACATTGAAATGCAACGGGGACAAAAGCTATCAGAATCAGAAATTTATTTTACAGGTACCTTTTCAGGTTTGCACCTGTTCTAAATGGCAAAACACACCTGCTTATGTATTTAACCCAAAGAACCTGAGGGAAATAAGACTCAAGTTCTCCAATATCTCTATTTTGTTATAGTGTATTACATCTTATTATAGTTTATCTGCATTGCAACTTCTTCCCATAACCTTGGGAAGGTTCTATCCAAAGATTATTATCTTACTATTGACTTAGAAGATTCAAGAGATTATTCTCAGGTACTCTTTTGGGGAGCTCCAAATGACTCTCATTGGGGTTTCTGCATCTACTTCTAAGCCTCACGGTTGAAGCTGAGCATAGTTAGGGGATCATATAATTCAATGTCCAAACTGGTACACTTTTGAAAAGGGGTGTCACTGATGATTACTTGAGGACAACATAGGTAAACTGGAGCTGTCCTGGACAAACAAGGACATATGTCACCCCAGGCACAATCAAACTGTAATGTACAGAGCAGAGCAGTCAGGAGGGCACTGGAAACCGAAATAGTGATGGGTGAGGACCAGAGACAGGTGCTGTGGATGTTTGGCCAGTTAATAAGTTTGAGGCAAAGGTGCTATGACCACCTGGCAGGGCTTCGTGCACTAGATGAGCAAACACATCAGACAACCTCTGTGACAAAATACAGATTCCTATCACAGCACCATCAAGGTTGCGAGTGTGTGTTGCAAGTGAGTCTGTTCTGTGGTGTGAGAGTGTGTGCACATGTGAGGGTGTGTGGCCAAAGAGGCTTTTGTCAAGGCCTCTTCTTCTTGCTCACTTTCTGGATACTGTTCTATTTTTTTGGTGATGCTAATTTTTTATAGAGTTGGCCCACGGCTCACCTTTGTTGAGTAGGCATAACATCTGTTATTATTTCCGATGGGTTCGACATGTCTTTTTCTTCCTGAATCGTATCAGTTTATAAAGTTACACCCATGGGTCATGAGCACATGTGTGGAGATGCTGGTGAGATGAAATCCTTACTTGAGTGCACAGAGACAAAATCAGAGGGGAACTGGAGGGCTTTGGAAAGCACTGGGAAAATAAATGCACAAGACACAGTGAAATAGAAGCAGAAAGTCCCCAGAAACTACCTTACCTAAATACGTAGCAACTCTGTCCTCGCATTTTTCTCATCATACCTTTGTTCATTGGTCTTTAATATGCGCACACCTAATAGCCTTTCATTCTTTCACAACACATTATTTATGGTGTCCCTACTATGTGCCATTCTAGATGCTGGGAATAGAGTGATGAACAGGACAGGCAGGCTCCATGGCTTCATTGCCGTTGGAATGACAACAGACAAACACAAATGGCTGAGATAATGCCAGAGGGTGAGGTGTGCCAGGTAACCGTAAAGGCTTAATCAGCCTGTGCTGAGTGTTTAGTCTGTGTCAGGCATTGATTTACTGCCCCACACGTGTTAACTGATTTAATCCCCTCGTGCTTTCATGCTGCCCAGGGTGTCATTATCGTCCCCTTTTTGTAGGCGAGGAAACTGGGACACAGAAAGGTTAAGTCATTTTCTAAGGTTACCCTGCCAAGTCATGGTGAAACTAAAACTTAAATACAGACCATCTAACTCTGAGCCCACATTCTTGACCATTATGTCACGTGGATCCTTGTATTGGTGGGAGGGCCACGGGTCAGTGCCAGGGTATAAAGTGCCAGGGGCCTCAGGCCTGCGACTGCAGGGTCTCTGTCAGGTAGTCAAAAGGGTGGTCAAGGAAGATCCCTCTGAGGATGGAAACCCAAAGAATGAGGAGTAATCAGTCATGTAAAATCTGAGGGTGGCATTTTCCAGGCCAAGAAATCAGCTAGTGTGGGGGTCGTAAGGCAGAAATGAGCTTGAATTGTTGGAGAGGGCAGCAGTGTGGTCATGCTCCTCATGAAAAGGGAATCCAAATTTGAAGCAGAAAAATCTGGCTTACTATTTGACTATCAGTTTCTCCATTATAAAAAGGAAATGATAGAGCCTCCCATTTCTTATGGAATTAAAGGAGATCGTGGTAGCCATTGCTATCATCACAGCTATTAATAACACATCCACAGTATATGTAGCCTGGCTAACTTGTCTTTTTTCTGTAAGAACATGTCCATTACTAGTTAACACTAAATAGATCAGGCACCCTGCACTTAGCACGACACGCATGTAACTTAAAGTTATCACATCTATCTTGTGAGGTACCTATTATCATGTTGTAAACGAGAAGACTGAGGCTCTCAGGGGTTAATATTACCAAAGTCAAATTATCTACTGCACGGGATAAGACTGACACTAACCCAGTTTGCCTTACCTCAAAGCACAAGGTGTCGCTTCTACACTCCTTGGTAAACTGTGACTTTCTTCAGAGCAGGCAGGGAACAATGGTTTATTTTTCTGTATTATAGTATCACCTGCAGATACAGACACTGTTTAATAAGTCCTTTATGGACAGAAGTTTTGAAGGAGACAATAATAATATTGGAGTGATGGTGATGAGGTAGAACAAAGTGAACTGGAGAAATGGGCTGGCTGCTGCAGCCACATTCCTGTCCTCAGATGTCTAAATGTTTCCGACAAAAGCACGCTCTTCCCCTGCTCTGAAGCTGTGCGTGCTTGGCCTGAGAGAATCAAGAATAAAGCTGATTGCAAACTTGGTGCATAACAGAGAAAATAAAGACATCATTTACTGACTGATTTGGACTAAGAAAAGATGTATTTACTTGCAGTTTATTATGTGGAATGTGACAGGCATACATTTGTGCTTTTTATTGAATGATGACTTACTACATACAGGAATTGGTGCAATTTGTAATGCAGATTATGTTTTTAAACAAGAAAGGGTGCAAATACACTGATGACTGTCACATGACTTGCTCTGCACTTCTCAAAAAGTGGCTTGAGCGTGGGCGGAACGACAAATATACCCTACATGCACAAATGTAATTTCCAAAGAAAATGATTCTGGGCAGCTTCCAATTCAGTCGGGCAGATTTAGACAGAAGAAATCCATGGCTAAGAAAAGCGAAGTATCTTAAAATAGCAGGAATTGGAGTAAGATCATTGAACCACTCCCATTAACTGCCGAGATGACTCCAGACAGAGGAAGAAGAGCCACAAGAAAAATCAGGATGTGGGATGAAAGGGTGTGTGTTGAATCTCTCTGTGCTTCCGAAAGTCAAAGACCTGGGAATGACATTTTGCTTCTTATGATGGGAGGTGAGGGCAGGAGAAAAGACCAGGGACTCTCCATTCTACAGTGAAATGCATTAGAATGGGAGCCTGGCCCATCCGTGGCTCATCTTCTGATTAATGAATTTTGTGGCCTCATCAGCCTCTCCACCTGGGCCAGATCTTGCCTGGTGATACCTTTGTGCATTTCCTTCAGATTGCAGTCTTGGGTTTTCCGCTTGAAACCCATTTGGGAATTTACTGTTAGGCAGGATTCAGTCTAGTTCTCTTGATAATGCACGGTCATATTCATTTCCCTCAACACATAACTGCGCAATCTAAGTTTCTTTTCAATGAAGGCAAATTCTATTAATTGCTTTTCTTCATCTGGCTGTTGGGGCTTTACAGCTGATTTCAGCCAAGACCCTGCCATTTAACAAAGAGTGTTCATTCATGCTAATAACTGCCATTAAAGCTGCCTGTGAGTAATATTCGAGAGAATGTATGACTAAAGTTGCAACCCATGCAAAGATTTGAAAATAAGTGGAAACATTTTTATTTCAAGACTTTTATTTGCCTTGGGGGAAGGCAAAGCCGGGTATGACATAATTTTCGAATCGCATTTCAAAGCTTTCTCATCATTTAAAACTGAAGCCTTTTTGTTGTTGTTGTTCTTGTTGTTGTTGAACAAAGATGTAGCATGCATAACATGACACGGTTTCTTCTCTCACCCTCCTGGAGCTTCGCTGTAAATTTTGCTATGGAGATTTTGACTCCTATCTCTTTCACTTGGTAATTTACCACAGGCAATTTGTCCTCCTCTAACGGGCAAACCCTGTGGCTCACACTTGCTGGAAGCCCTGCCTCCTATGTGAGAGCGAAAGCTACGCCCCCGACTACATTTCAAAGGAAAGCTCAGCTTGCCAGCTCTTGTCAAAAGTTACCACAGACAGCAAGTGATTCCATTTAAGGCCCAGGCGCAGCGCTGGAAGCTGGAACCATTCAGGTGTACAGGGCAAGTCCCGGCTCCCAACAGATGTATGCTGCAGAGGCCCACAGCAGGGTGCTGCTCCCTTGTTTTCCTAGGTGGTGAGGCCTCCCGTCAATTTTTAGGCAGCTGATCACAGATTTCCTTGTCTTGCCTACCACAGAGCTGCTCTTCTCCTCTGGAGCCTATGTTTGTGCTAATGGAAATCACTGGGCGAGTGAAGGAGAGGCCAGTTGGAGACTTCTTTGTTCTTCAGAGACACTAAGCTACTTGAGGGCTGGTTCTGCCTAACCTTAGAGACTATGTTGATGCAGAGGTAGTTTGATCAAGGGCATTAGGTCTTATTTTGTTTTGTTTCAAATTCCTGTTAAGGTATGAAGTAGAAAAAAAGTAGCAATAATCATCTTCTCTCTTTCCCCTCTCCCTCCCCAACTCACCTACGTTGACCACTCCACAGCCTCAACACATCCCTCAGATTCCTGCAGAATAAACCTTGGGTGCTGTCTCAGTGGGAGGCAATAGTGAAGACAAAGAGGTAGGGAAGAGAAGGTACCCTCTTGGCCTCATCTACAAGTAAAGAAGTGGCATGACGACAAATTCCATTCTCTTCTTGCACAAATGCCAAGAGGAGAACTCACGTGGAACCCGGATTAGTTAGCTATAGCTGTGTAACAAAGTACCACAAAGTACTTTGTGGCTTAAACTGCAGAAATGTATTGTTTCACAGTTCTGGAGTATGGAAGTCCACGATGAGATGTCAGTAGAGTTGGCTCCTTCTGAGGTTGTATGGAAGAATCTGTCCCACACTTCCCTCCTAGCTTCTGGTGGTTTGATGGCAATCTTTGGTGTTACCTGGCTTATAGATGCATCATGTCAATCTTTGACTTCATCTTCACATGGTATTATTCCCCCTTGTGTGTGGGTCCATATCCAAATTTTCCTTTTTCACAAGAACACCAGTCATTATTGGATTGGGACCCACTTCTAGTGACCTCATTTTAACTTGATTACTTCTGTAAGGACTCTCTTCCCAAATAAAGTCACATTCTGAAGCACTGGGGGTTAGGACTTCAACACAACTTTGTTTGCGGAGGACACAAGTCAACCCACAACAGACGCTGCGCTCATTCTCTCTTACAGCTCTAGCACCCGCGCATGTGCCATGCTCAGCGCACTGGTCACACACACCCAGACCTGGTGCTGCGGCCGCTGCTCCTGGAGTAAGATTATGAATGCTTTTGGCAGTCTTTGAATCCAGGGTCACACGGCAGAGTAAGAAGTTTTTCTTGCCCCTGGCTTTGGCTTTCCCACACTTCTCTGTGATGAGAAGAACCGGTTCTATGACTATTTACTTAACGCTAGTCTTGGGAGCCAGAACTCAGGAGGGAAGGAGAAGAGCATTCAGTAAATGCTTGCTGGAAGGTCCCATATAGCTCCTATGCAGACAGAAGCACATTGTACTGGCAGCCTCCTTCTCCCCCTGGACCTGCCGCCTTCACCTGTGTGAGTGATGGAGAGGCCCCCTGCACACGAGGTGGATGGAGAAGTCAGTTACCTAGTCAGTGTCTGTCTCAGGATCAGAACTCACTTCCTGTGCCTCAGGCTTGCAGGTGGTCCTCTGACCTTTGACCAGCTGGGCTCTGGACCTGGCCAGCCAGCTGGCCTTCAGGTGGATCTAACGCCCTAGGCAAGTCCTCACATCTGCCTGGGTCACCTGATCTTTACAGATACGTTTTCCTCAGGAATTTGATTCCTTGCTGGCTGTGGCTTTAATAAGGCCCTACCTGGCATATGGGCTCTGAGTCCTGTCCCCACCTGTATTTGGTACCCAGTGACCTCTCCGTAGACATTCTGTTTCTCAGAGAACCAGTGAGACAGTGGATGTGGAAAGGAATGATTGCCTTGTTTCCTCACAGGGTCATTGGCAGGACCAAATCTTGCTGTGAGCCATGAGATAGTTCACAAATGTTAGGCGTAACTACAATGAGACAGGGCTGATGAAATCACATGCAGTATAGGCAGGATGTTTTATGAAGTAAATGCTTGCCGACATACAGTCCTTGCAATAACCCACTAAGCTACTTGTCATTCGCATTTTACAAATGAAGGGACAAAGATGAGTTTAAGTGAAAGCACAGAGTCAATGAGGCATGCCTTTGGGGTCCCAAGGTACGATTTCTGATTCCAAATCTAGTATTCTTTCCAATGTCCCAGGGATGATGGCCACAAAATGTGCTGCTCAGATCTCCGGATGCGGGGTCATAATTGACTGATTACAATGGCCGTACCCAGGCCACACTACCTCTGGGCTGCTCCAGGCAACGGCCTGGCTCAGCAGGGTCCCGTGGCAGCCAGCCGATCGCTGCGATGTGGCACTCCTTCTGAAGGTGACTTCAGCTGGAGGACTCCATAGTTGCCAGATCAAGATTTTCTTAGAGCTCTGCTGTGGTCTGAGAGTCTCCTTAGCCAACTCTTCTTCCTTTCCCTTCTTAGGGGCCAGCCTTTCACGGTGCTCTAAAGACTGTCTCACTTCCATTGGCTCTCTCTTTCTCTCTCACAGATATTGAGCCCAGTAGGTCTTTTGCATGCCTCATTCTGTCTTGTTATCTACTTCTCAGAGGAACTGAACGAACATGCCAGGCTTCCCCACTCTTCCTATGAAATTACGAGTTCTAATGTCAATTTATTATTTGTGGAGTATCTTTCTTACACTCAATGTTCTCAAGGCTTGGATGGAGAAGGGGGAGGAAGAATAAAAAGGGCAAAGAAGAAAAGAAGGGAGAGGACATGAAGCAGAACAATTGTATGCCATGGTTCTTGCCTTTAAGACAAGACTACCGCACATGAAGCATTAGGGAGATATAAGACAGCTATATCATTAAATGCCAGCTATGTGTGGAAGACCATGAGTATTGTAGGAATCAAGGAGATAAATATCAAGAGACCTGAAGTTTTCAAGAATGATAAATTGTCAGTAAAAGGGAAGAATACTAGAAATTGGGTTTTGAAGGATAAATAGGATGTCTAAACTACCAGATAGGTGGGTGGTTTCCAGGTGAGGGACGCATTGCAGGTGGAATACACATGACCTTCCTGGGATGCAGTGAGATAAGCTACATAAATTTGGACTTATTTTGGGTTAATACATCATCCCCTGTCCCTTAGTTTTCTCATGTGTAAAAGGAAAGATAATAGTATTATCTACTCCACAGTGTTTTTATGTGGATTAAAGATTTAATATTTATTTATAAAGTATTTAGAACAGTTCTTAAAAGAGTAAGTACAATTGAAGTACTTTTTAAATAAACTGGTAGTGATATGTATTTGGGGTGGTAGAGGGAAGGAGTTTAAGGTAAAGAGTGCCAAACGGCCAGAAAGCAATGCGAGGTAACATCTCATGGCAGGAAATGTAGTAGGAAATGAAAGTCACTTGTTCAGTCGGAAAAAGAGCCTGATGAGAGATTACTTAAGGGAAGGGTTTTCCCCCACCCCCCAGTGATATGAGGCAGAAATTGGAAATGAGGAGCCTAGGACAGAAAAGACCACAGCTCCACAAATGCTTATTCTGTCCTGAAATACATGTCCATGCATATGGAAAATGAAGAAGAGAAGAGAATTAAACATGACCCAGACTTTCAACCATGACTGATTAAAGGATGTTGGTGCCATTAATAAAGACAGAGAAGGTAGCAAATGAGGTTATTTTTAATCCAATAAATAACTTATCGTGATTTGCCATTAATCCATCTCAAGCCACCTCTTGTCAGAAATTCCTGTTATGGTGGCCTTCCCTGTGACAGAACTGAGCCATGGAGCTAAAGGCAAGTATTTTTCTCCTCTGCTCTCAGGTATCTTGAGAGGACTGAACTTCCAAGTGCAAGTCAGCAGCTGCTGGAAAGGCTGAGTCCACCGTGGCCATCCTGCGCGCAGCCTGCAGCTGAGCCCTGGTGAGACAATGTGCTGCTCAGCTGACATTTGCCTTGAGTCCTACTCCAGCACTCAGGATCTTGCTGTGTTTCTTATTCTCCAGTTCCAGAATTGGATCACTGTTTTGAGCCTCAGCACAGTATTCTTTTTTGTGCTTTATTCCTCCTACATCATAGTTTTGCTTCTAAACTCCCAGCTATAGGGTTTTGTCTCCACTGCATGCTTTCAGATCTCTCCAACTCTGATTGAAATTCTCCACTTTAGAGGGCCCCTTCTTTGGCCGTAAAATAAATGTGCAAACGGTAACGGCCTGATGCTTCACGTTAAATCAGCACAGTGCTAACTTTCTGTCTCCTTGGACTTCCTGCTTAACCCACAATAGTATCAAGGTGTCTCAGTTTCTTCTGCAACCCACCTTGAGTTAAATCCCAGTAGGAGAGGAGTCTGAAGCCCATCAGAATCAGGGCTCTAAAGTTAGAGACCTCAAGAAACAGGGTTCCAGGAGAGCACAGAGCATCTGAGATGGAAAGTCATGGGGGCAGTGGAAGAAGGCCAAAGTCAAAGAGAAGCTCGGTGGGAGAAACAGAAGCCATGTAATGTGGACCTCACATCTGGGCCTGAGTCCTTACTCTCACTTCCGGTCCTACCTGTAAGTTTGGATTTATATTATCACCTAATAAATAGGGCTGCTATAAGGATAAGGGAGATAGCATTTAATGCAGTTAGCATTATTATTTTGCAATTTTGCTCGCAGCTAAGTTTGGTAATAATTTGCATGCGGAGCTCTTAGATTGTGGCTATGGCCAGCTTAAGCAGATTCAGGTGTCCTCCTTCCTCTTTTTTGGTATTCCCTTCCCTTCCTACCTCCTACTCCCCTAAAAAAAAAACAATAAAAAAAAACTATATTGATTATTTCTAAGATAGCTGGTGGTAACCATTTGGAGAGTTTCCCTATCCAATGGGTGTTGTCATCTTAAGGGAAGAGTAAGACTGAAGTTCTTAGTAAGGTCTATTAGTAATTGGATAAATAGCTACTAACTGAATTTCAGGCATTATGATAAAAGTGGAGAGTATGATTTGTGCTGAGAGGCCCTGATTAGGCTTCTCAAAACACTGTAATTGAGGTGAAATTCAGGTTTAAAAGCTGGCACCACGTCTCAATCTCTATTTATGTACTTAGACTTGACCTTAGCGATATATAAAGAAGTACAGTATTTTTTGGCTTTGCTCAAAGATCAGGATTCTTCATAATCTTAGAGATACCTCAATAAAATCAATAGCTGCTCCACCATAAAACACTGATATATCATCCTATTATTTCACTTAACTAATTATAAATTCACTAATCTCTCAAAAACTCTACTTCCCCCTTCTAAACACTAGCTCTTATTTTAAAATTATATTTTATTGATTATGCTATTACAGTTGTCCTGATTTTCTTTATTTTTCCCCCTTGTCCCCCTCCACCCAGCACCCCTACTCCCTCAGGCAATCCCCCCGCCATTGTTCATGTCCATGGGTCATGTGCCTAAGTTCTTTGGCTACTCCATTTCCTACACTGTACTTTACATCCCCAAGGCTATTCTGTAACTACCTTATTTGTGCTTCTTAATCCCTTCACCTCTTCACCAATTCCCGTTCACTTCTCCCACATCTGGCAACCATCAGAATGCTTTCCATATCCATGAGTGTGTCTCTGTTTTTCTTGTTTGCTTAGTTTGTTTTCTAGATTCAATTGTTGATAAATATGTATTTTTTGCTATTTTACTGTTCATAGTTTTGATTTCTTCTTTTTCTTAAATAAGCCTCTTTAACATTTCATATAATAATGGTTTGGTGATGATGAATTCCTTTAGTTTTTTCTCATCTGGGAAGCTCTTTATCTGCCCTTCCATTCTAAATGATATCTTTGCTGGGTAGAGCAATTAGGGGCAGGGTGGTGGTGCTCTGATGTGGTCTGTAGCTGTCCACTGGGCACGCTGGCCCTGGGGTTTTCCAGGTGGTGCAGGCCAGTGTCAGCCTCCTCCTGTGTTTTGCCCAGGGCCACGCTGACTGAGCTATAAAGCAATCTGAGATGGTTGTTACTTGTGCTGGGCTTGGACATTCCTAGGTGAAGCCAAGCTGTGAATCTAGGCTGGCTGCTGCTAATGCCAGACCTGGGGCTCACAGAAGCCAGCTGTTGCTTGTTTGATAGGATGTAGGAAGTTGTGAGGTATGAGCCAAAACCAGCCATTCATATGGAAAAACAGCTTCAGTGGGCCTGTAAATTGGTTGGGTGGAGTCTCTGGGGATCTCCAAGGCAGGTCACATAGTGTTAGCCAGGTTGATGAAGCCTCAGATGTGCTACCAGCTTGCCAGCTCTGTGGGGCAGGATTTTGAAAAGGGACAATGGCCTCTGCCCACCTTGATGCCAGACACTTCAGTTTATAGTTCCTCTATACTGCCGCTGCTTGTCAAACTGCTGCTCTGGTGCTGGAGCTCAGAGGGAGTGAAACTGAGTAAGTCTGTGTGGGGGTTCTTTAAGAGGAACTGCTTGGGACTTCCAGGAGTTTCTTCCACTGACTCAATACCTACTGGGTTTTTGCAGCCAGACACTGTGGGGACTTACCTTCCTGGCACTAGAACCCTGGGCTGGGGGACCTTGTGTCATGCTGGGGCTCCTCGCTCCCAAGATATCCCTCCCAAATTTTTATCCACCACACATGGGTGTGGAGTCAGTCCATTCTGCATCTGTGCCCCTCCTACCAGTCTGGATGGATGTGTTTTCTTTTATTCCATAGTTGTCAGACTTCCATTTGACTCAAATTCTGACGGTTCTGAGTAATGGTTGATCTATATTTTAGTTATAATTTTGATGTGGTTTTGCAAAGAGTTGAGCCATGTCTGCCTATGCTTCTATCTTGACCGGAAGCTCAAAATGCTGTTTCCTAAAAACTAACTCTTACAACAGTATTTTTTTCAAGTAAAGTACAGTATTATAGGTAGAAAATCTGGGTAAGTCATGTGTAATTTAAAAATGGATTAGGTACTCACATCTCACTCTTCTGTTTACACCTCTCCCAAGATGGTGTGTATATGTGTATTTGTGTGTGATGTATGTGTGTATATATATGTATATATATAATCTGGATATGTTTATAATATTCAGACAGATGCTTATAAATATTCATAAGGCAATTCATACATAAATGAATAATTTAAGTTTCTTAACATCACCCAATCCATTTATAGAATTCTCTTTCTGTCCTAGTTGAGCATCATATTATGAAGTTCTTCCCAAACACCTTCTCTTAGGTAGCATTCTGAATATACCTAATGCAACTGACAAAGTTCATAGAACCGTATTTATTTCCTGTTGTTGTGTAATAATTAAACCACAACTTAATGGCTTAAAATAATTCAAATTCATTATTTTACAATTCTGGAGATCAGAAGTCAAAATCAGAGTGTTAGCAGGGCTAAGTTTCTTCTGGGAGTTTTAGGGGAGAATTCATTTCCTTGATCTTTTTTTTCTGGCTTGTAACAGCTGCGTGCATTACTTGGCCGATGGCTTCTTATTCTGTCTTGAAAATCTGCAATAGAGCATCTTCAGATCTCTATTTCCATCATCATATCTCCCCTGACTTTGACTCTCCTGCCTCTCTTTTATAAGGATTCTAGTGATTACATTATAAGGACTCCTGTGATTACATTGGGTCCACTTGGGGAATCCAAGATAATCTATTTTAAGATCCTGAACTTAATAAAATAACAGGTTCCAAGGTTTAGGACATGGATATTTTTGGAAAGCCATTATTTACTCTACCACATGTATAAAAGAAAAAAGTGTAATGTAGTAATTTTCTGTATGTTAACCTGTTCTTTACAAATGGAAGGAATGGAGTTTGCTAATGATGACATGTATGCATGTTCTAAGTCTCTAGGTGTCATGCTTTAAATGACTGTCCCATTTGAAAAAGCAAATATATATATGGGACTCCAAAGGATGAACACAGGAGACTGTATACAGGCCTCTAAGTTTGGAATGTCTTAACAGAATGGAAAAATCTAAAATTCATTAAAAATTTTTAATAGTTCAGCTCCTTAACTTTATTTTTTGAAGCATTAGTCCTTACATGCTTAGGCTAAAAGACATCACGATCTTGATATTTAAAGACATCAATCAATCAATCTTTTTAAAAATACACTAAAATTGATGAATTTAAAATCACTCATTCTTTGATTTAACCACTTTATGTTTACTGCACACCTAACAACATACCAGGCACCACACTGGGCACTGAGGCCTAACGTTGACCAAGGTTACCATGGTCTTTGCCTTCATAAGCTTACAGTCTAGTGGAGGATAGGAAAAGTAAGGAAGTTATTACAATAGTGTGTGGCAAGTGTGTGATGGGACTGCTTTTCACTCATTCAGCTACATCTAAGTCTTGGTGCTGGGACTGTCCCTTCCATACTGCCGTTCCGTGTCTAGGTGGCAGGGCCCCACCACCCTCTGTTAGAAGAACAGCTTGTGAGAATCCTAAGCTATTAATGAATGGAGGAGAGCAGGGACCATCCATATATTTCAGAAGAAAAGTAGCGAACAGCTACATATTAGAATTGACTGTCAAAGACCAAGTAGACGATGACCTGACTGCAGGCATTGGTTCAGCTTCAGCAGGAGTCCCGGGCACTGTTCACCATGCCTAGCAATTCTCCTGTTGCTGACTCTGCTTCTCTAGATTCGTCCTGTCTGTTCAGATCCCCCATCCCCAGCCTGTCCCTCCTCCAAGGCCCTGCCCATCTCCTACCCTGTCACGCTCCTGCGCCTCAGCCCAAAGGACTCTCTATTTAGGGGTAGTGGTGGCGAGGGATGCTCCATTTTCCTCTTCTCCTCTTTCTGCTTCAATTTTTACAGTTTAATCTCTGTTCTCTAATTCCCTCAGGACTTCTCTTCAGATATTCAAAAGTCTGTTTAGAGGTTTTAAAAAAAGAGATACTTAACACTGACTGTTTTCTGCTTTTTAAATCCCGGTTGTAACAATCCTACTTCTCCAGGCAAAGTCGATGCCCCCGACAAAGGAAAAAGTCACACAGGCAAGGGGATGCTGAGAAAAGAAAAGCACAAAGATTGATATTTCAAGATATTATCATGCAATGAGTGTTATGAAAGGGGAAGCGCAGGAGGCTGAAAGTAAATCACTAATCAGTTCATGCAGGAGGCTAAGGGGGTTGGACTTCATTGTGAGAGCAGTGCAGAGCCATCAGTTGGTCTTAAGCAGGGGGACGTCATTGATTTTGGTTTTAGAATACCAGTTTGGCTGCAGTGTACAGACTACATCAGAACGCGAACAGAATGAGAGTGAGGAAAACAGAATACAAATGCAGAGTCAAAGTGAGAACTGATAGTGGAGCACACAGGATAATGATAGTGGGGTTGGAAAAATCTGGCTGGTTTTGTGAGATATGTAAGGTCCGAGTGGCAAAACTTGGTGGCTGATAGAATGTGTGTGTGTGGGGGGGGGGGCAGTTGTTGTGGAAGAAGAGGAGTCAAGGATGACTCCCAAGAATCAGATGTAAACAACTTAATTTCCCATTCCTCGAGATCAGGAACATGGAGGACGAGGTGAGGGTGAGGAACCAGCACAATGTGTTCAACTTGAAGCACGTTAAGTTTGAACACTCAAGCGGTAAAGTTAAATAAGCAGTTGTATCTGTACAATCTGTGGTTTAAGAATGAAGTATGGGCTGAAAATAGTGATTTAGACCTTCTCAGTGTAGAGAAGATAATTCCAAGGAAATGACTCAGAATATCTGGGAGGCTTTTTTGAGAACCAGGGAACAAATGGTGACTAAGTGAGGACGTTGAAAAATATTGGAAATTTCAAGGGTTAGAGAAAGAAACAAGAGCCTGTTAAGCAAACTAAAAAGGGATTATAAGCAAGGAACCAGGAGAGTGGCATGTCACAGACACCAAGGGAAAACGTTCTTAAGACGTGAGTGTGGTAAACAGCAACGAAAGCTGTGGAGAGGTCCGAAAGGTAAAATTTGAAGAGCATGTCCCGGCTTTAGTCACAGTGTTAGCTGGCAGTCTGGAATGAGCAGCCAGAGGCGAAATAAAGCAGGGCCCTCACCGTTACAATCTCACAAAGAACTTACTACGAGAGGCTAGAAGCAAAAGGAAGACATGTCTCACCAATAAACTCAGCAGTCTCGAGCCTGGTTTGGTAAGATTGCGAGGTGTCCCGAGCATCACGGGCAAAAATAGTGCAGGAGAAAGGGGCATCCTTGAGACTGTGCTGAGAAAGGGGGCTTCTGTAACAATTTCACTGAGACAAAGATCCTTTGCTAACTGAGAAAGAAAGCCTTTGTAGCTGCACATTATTCCCAAGGTTTGGAAGGGGGAGGGGGGGTTCTAAAAGCTGACTGAGGTATGTAACCCCTGAAGCCCAGTTGTTGGCATACTTAGATTAGCTAAGTACCCACTTCTAACCTTGGCTCAAGTGTATAGACCAAAAAAAACTTAGTAACAAACTTATTAACAACTTTATTTCCTCTGTACATGGGACATTTTAGACTAGCGGGGTGCCTGCTTACAGCTTTGTGCTCACATGTTTCATAAATAAACTTCCTATCTCATTTCCACTATATGTGTTTGTCTCTAGCTTGAATTATTCTCTTGTGAGTAAGACAAGCACTGAGGCAGGGGAGGAGCCTCTTGACTGAGGTCTCCCTCGGCCCACCATGACATATTTTGGTGCCGTGACTCGGATTCCACCCTTTGTCCCCAGCCGTCCAGACACAGTGAGTAGTGGTCTCACCAGCAATGTTTTATTGGCTGTTTCACCTTCAGAGTTAAAGGAGACACAGCAGCGCTGTGGAGGCGAGGTATTTGAATATGCCGGGTCTGTGTTTGGCGGCAGAAACAAGAATAAGATCCGAGATGAGTGCTCAGGTTTGCTGGGCTCCAAAGGCTGAAGAGGCACATCCTTCCTCCGGACTGAGTTCTCAGGAGCCCCTGTGTGAGTGGGGTCCTTGCAGAGGTGCCTTGGGCCAATCCCTAAGATGTGCAGGGGCCTCACAGGGAACTCCCATCACTGTAATGTAACTTTGACTCGTCGTCCAGGGATGTGTGAAATAAGGGTTGGTCACCCAGCACTCTGGGCCCCCCGGCTGCTTTAGAGGACCAGGGGAGAAACCGAGACACCAAAGAGAGATGGGGATGACCAAAGGGGTAACGGCCTATGGGAGCCCCTCTCACAAAAGAGCACGCTTTGACCCACTACCCAAAATCCTCCAGTCTTTTCTGTCTCTAAAGCATGGCCATGGAAAAAGAAGTTTAAATCATTAGCCCGTTGTGAACCTGCTGCATCTCTGCCAGAGGGGTGGTGTTGTATCTACCAGGTGAATGCCTTACTCTCTCTTCCCTGCCCCTGCTAGGTCATAAACCTGAAGCTTCCTCTAAATTTATGGGACCCTAGGAGACTTGCAGATAAGGGAACAGTGGGCAGCAGAAGGTCAACCCAGGCTTCACCCTCTGACCCTGTCACTGGGGCCCCCTTTTAATAACTTCCAGGTGAACAAAGGCAGCGTGCATGGGCTCACTTCTTTCCTATCAATAACTTTTCTAAGGAGCCAAAGCAGCTGTCTGGGCTCTTTCCTGTTACTTCTTCCACCGCAAGTTTTCCCTCTGTTTCACTGTCCCCAGAAGCAATAACACCACCTCCCTCAATGTGCAAAAGACAAGAACTGGTACTTTTAAAACGGAAGCGGCTGAAGGTCACCCAGGCCTGACATCCCCCCTTCTTCTCCAGCCCCCTTACAGTTGTCAAGGTTACGAGATAATAAAACAGCTCACTTTTAAGCACTGTGTGTGTCTGCCAGTGGGAAAAAGAATGGCTTTAGAGAACTGTTTTACTTCTGCATGAATGGAAAAGAAACAAACTAAGAGGGCCTGTGTATATTATGGAAAGGCTGTATAAATTGAAGGAGGTTTGTAAAAGGAAATCTTAAGAGGAAATTATATAAATAAGCTAATACAAAATTTGATTGGTTCTTTTCAGTTTAATGAATGGGAAAGCTTTTCCTATCTACCTAAATAGCCAAGGTTCTTTTTGGTAAAATAATTATGTGTCATGGTGCTTAATTAACTTTCAAAGGCAAATTCACATCGCTCAATCTTAAGAACTGAAGTTTTGTCAGCCTAAGGTGATGTTACATGCCTTTTATTATCATTTAAAATAAATAGTCAAATATCATTTCATAATATACTCCTTAGGTCAAATGTTTGACAAGCTTTCCGGGGTTTAAAATTTAAAAGACTTTTTCTTATGGCTTTGAGGTATTTCAAAGGGCCCCTGAAATATCTCTAGGATTTATTCTTTCTTCTTACAAAAGAGAAATTTTAGACTAATCAGACTTACTTAATATATTTAAAATACATGGAAAGCTTTGTCAAATAAAGAAATTATCCAAAAATCTCCAAGAGCCTACGATATTCTAATATGCTTTCATTTATAATTCTAGTAGTTATTTTAGAATGTTGTATCTTGCAGAAAGGACTGTGTAAGTTGCAGAAGAATTGGGTAGTCACAGCGTGTTTATGTAAGTCGTAGATGGTCTGCGTGGGCTAAAGAAGGATTGTGTAGGAGGGGAGAAATAAAAGAAAAGAGTCAAGGAAAGAGGCATACTGGAAGAAAGGGCATTGCAGTAGGAAAAAGAAGAGAAATGGGAATGGGAAAAACTAGAAATTAGAAAGACAAAGAAAGGCATAGAGATAAAGGGCAAAGGCAATTTTAATAACAAATAAAAAAGCCGAGAGCTCTCTTTAAATTTCCAAAGCCAATCATTACTTCCAATAGAAACCCCAGATGAAATGGGCAGTTGGGGACAAATACATGAAATTTCCCAGCCTGATGCATTTTCGTTTACAATTTTTGCTATTATTTCAAAATGTTTTTACAAAAAGCAAAATCCTTTGTCAATTGTAATCACTGATTTATGACCTAACTTGCAGTAACTTACAAATTGTCTCTCCCACTGCCACCCTGTAGATAAAGAGCAGCACAAAGGGGACCTGCTGGGGCTCCTGCCGGTACAATTAGCTGGTCATCACACTCAATAGCACACATCATCTGGGGGCGGGGGTACAACCCCAGGGCAGGACCTGAACTAAACCTGTTGAACTAGGACAAATAAAGGACAAGAGGGAAAGAATAAAATCCTGCCTTCTTTTTCGGGGACAGTTAACTAAGGCTTTGCAAAAGTACACAAACATCGCCCCTAAGTCTGCTAAGGGCTGAGCACTTCTGGGAAGACTCACCCACTAAGCAAGTGATAGAAATAGCCATCAACCTTTTTTTTAACAATTAAGACAGGGCAAAGGAAGAGCAAAAGCCACCACACAATAGAAACAAAGGCTCACTTGTCAGTCCCAGCTTTAAGCCCTATGCCATCTCGGGACACCCAGCCCCGAGAAATCCAGGGAAGGAGAGAGGTAGCCTCACTACTGCCCACTCTTGCCAGTCAGTCTTACCACTGACTCATGGGGTAGCCTTGTCGCTGCCCATCCCTTGCGTTTTTTCCTTCTCTGGATCCCGCTGGTGCCCCTTGGGAGGCAAAGCTGGATGAAACTGTGTCGGGGAACACCTCCCATTGGCCAAAGAAAGATAGGGACAAACGTTCAGGAAGGGTCCATCTAGAATAGAGACGTCCATTCTGGGTAAAGCAGGCTCTTGGGTTCTGGAATGCCAAGCCCCTCAAGCCTTGACCTCAGATGTGTGCTCTCTAGCCTTCTTGTATTTCCTTCTTCCAGGCGATGTCTCTACATCTGTCCATAATGGGGATGTCCATTCTGAATAAAACAGGATCTCGGGTCCCAGGATGCTGAAATTCTCAGGTTATGACCCTAGATGTAGGCCCTCTAGCCTTCTGGTGTTTCTTCCTTCACAGATGTGAAACCAGGAGTCCATCCCAGATGGAACCCCGCTACGCTGTATCCTTTCCAACTGGTCACAGTTTGACCCCCACACTCTAAAGAAGGAAAAACAAATATTTTTTTGCAAGACTGCTTGGCCTCAGTATTAGTTAGCTGACGGGGAATCCAGGCCTATGCTGGAAGCTTAAATCACGATGCCATATTCCAACTTGATGACTTTCACAGAAGCCCAGGCAGGCGGTCAGACACCCCACATGCACAGGCATTCTTCTATTTGAGGGGTAGAGGGGAGTTGTACTCCATATAGAAGGTAACTCTTACCGCAGCACCATCTGGTAGCCATTCCATAGGCACCTCCCCTTGTACACCGTTGCCTTTTGGGAAAAAAAAACAACCCTTTAAAATGAGCCCTCAATATCTTCATCATCACCGCCATACCCTGGGCATTCAACTCAAGTAGCAACCCTCATTCCTGCAGGTCCTGGGCCCTCTCCGCCGACTAAGCCTTCACCACTAATGGAGGCTGCAAGAGAGTGCAGCCCTCGGCTAGTACATAACCCCTCGTCTCTCTTATAAGGCTTAAACAAATTAACACAGACTTAGGAAGCTACTCTGACAACCTAGGTAAGTATATAGATGCCTTCTAACACCTCGCCTTTGCCGTTGAGTTAAGCTGGAAGGGCACTCTGGTTGTTTTAGGGTAGATCTTGAACAGGAAAAGGTAATAAAGGAAGCCAGAAAACTTGCCAACAACTTAACACCTATCTGAGAGCAAATACCCCGTTGGAGAGTCAGCAGTTCCACCTGTAGACCCTGACTGGGACTATAATGACTCATCCCAAAAATGGGAAAGAAATCACTTTCTAATTTGTATTACAGCAGGTCTCAGTGCAGGCTGGCAAAAGGTCAACAACTAGTCCAAGGTCTCCACTGTCAGCCAAGGGCCCAGATGAAAATCCCACCACATTTTTAGAAAGGCTAAGAGAGGCACTTACCAAACACACCAACCCAGATCTAGAATCATATGAAGGTCAGGTCATACTAAAAGGTAATTTTATAGCTCAGCCTGATATAAAGAGAAAACTCCAGAAGCTTATTCAGGAACCTGAGGTCTCCTACAATGAGATGTTAACCACAGCAAACATAGTCTTCTACAACCAGGGTCAGGAGAGAGAGGCCAGGGCTCAGGAGAAGGAAAAAAGAAAGGAGGTTAGGCATGCCCAAATTACAGCTGCCCTGTGGGACAGCCATATCCCATGGGGCCTTCCAGGTCCACTACCAAGGACATGAAGTGTTTAATATGTCAAAAGATGGGGGCATTGGGCCAAGGAATGCCCAAACCGTGACAAGCCACCGCAGAGACCATGCCGTAGTACGGAAGGCAGGCCGCTGGGCGGCACTCTGTCTCTAGGACCGTGGGGCTCCCGGGCCTGAGGCCGTGACTGCCTTCTGCCTTACAGATGTTACCTCGGGGGCGAAGCTGCCCACCCCAGTCGGCCCCGCCTCAAGGAGTCACCATTACTGGACTGGAGCCCAGGGTACACATGGATGTGGCAGGTAGGACAGTAACTTTCTTATTAGACACTGGGTCCACCTACTCTGTCCTTACTTCCTTCTCTGGATCCCTCTCCTCACAATCTGGTACCATCCTAGGAGTGGCAAAAAGCCCACAACCAAGACTTTTTCTTTCCTTTTAAATAGGCAAATTCACAAGGACATACGGAACAACTCACCCTCGCAGTCCTCCCTGGGGATTTAGGGACAGCTTTCATTTATTTAGATAAGCATTAGCAGAGGACTTAAGGGACCTGTCACTTGAGGGGAGGTAGCCTAGTAATCCAATATATAAATGACCTACTTATCTATTCCCCCACGAAAGAATTAGGCCATAAACATGTAATATAAACCCTAAATTGTTTTCCACCATTAATGTAGGGCATATACAAAAAGCATTACAAAAATATAGAAACAAACTTAAGGCTGCCAACAAACAAGTTAAACCAGAGGATGTAGTCTATTTAAAAGTTTAGAAGGATGGCTCTCCTTGTTCTCAACTACAGTCCTCGTAGAAAGGACTCCTCCCACCACCCAGTTCTATGTCTTCCCCAACAGCCGTCGAAGTCCTTGGCATCTCCAGCTGGGTACATCACTCTCAAGGTCAAGCCATGGAAGGAGCCAACTTTTTTAGAACTTCCCATAGAGCAGGAAGATACTACCTACTCCTGTGAGCCAGTAGAGAACCTTAAATTCCTCTTCAAAAACAAAAACCTGTGACAGATAAGTAACACAATAGCTAGACCTTAATATAATTGTCTTTCTCATCTTTCTGACACCCTTTCTACCAGCCTGTCAATATGCTCAGCCTTCTCCCCCAGAAAGAAATTTGTCTATCCGTTAGATCTAACACTTATTAAACAAAGTTCCAGGGCCTCCACTCCACTAATCGTCTAGTCAGATTTGTCTCCTCTGGGACATAGCAATTCCAGGTCAAGATAACGACTCTTTGGGAGTTCCCACCAGCCAACAGCCTTTGACCCCTTGTTGTGGGACTCGAGAAGGACATCACTCGCAGACAAGGTACCTTCTCTGGCTGACAGCCAGTAAGCATAGGAACCCGAACCACGACAGTGCCCCCTTTCAGCATGAAGCAGCCAGAGGAGTTGTCGCAAAAAGTCCCCAAAGATTTAGGTCCCTATCACTTGAGGGGGGCAATGTTAGGCAGCAGCTAGAAATGCGTAGCCAGAGGGGAAATAAAAGCAGGGCCGGCACCATTACAATCTAACAAAGAACCTAATTCAGAAGGCTAGAAGCAAAAGGGAAACACATCACACCAGTGAGCTCAGCAGTCCTGAGCTCCGTTCGATAAGATGGCCAGGTGACCTGAGCATCCCAAGCAAAAAGTAGAGCAGGAGAAGGGGCATCCTTGAGACTGTGCTGAGAAAGGGGGCTTCTGTAACTATCTTACTAAGATTGCCAGGGATTCTGAACATCACAAGCAGGAATTGTACAGGGGAAGGCAGGGGGCTGTGCTGGGAAAGGGGCCTCTGTAACGATTTCGCTAACTAATACAAAGAGCCTTAACTAACTGAGAAAGAAAGCCTTTGTAGCTGCGCATTATTCCCAAGGTTAAGAAGGGGAAGGAGGAGGGGGAAACTAGAGGCTGACTAAGTAAGGTATATAGCCTCCGGAGCCCAATTGTTGATGTACTTAGATTAGCTAAGTACCTACTTGTGACCTTGGTTCAAGCATAGAACAAACTTACCAACTTATTAAAAAACACACTAACAACTTTATTTCCTCTATACTTGGGACACTTAGACTAGCCGGGTGCCAGCTTGCAGCTTTGCGCTCATGTGTTTCATAAATAAACTTGTTGTCTCATTTCCACTATATGTGTTTGTCTTTCACTTGAATTATCCCTCTAGTGAGTGAGACTAGAACTGAGGCGGGCGGTGGGGGAACCTCTTTACTCAGGTCTCTCTCCCGCCACCACAATGACAAGACCTTTGAGAATTTCAGAAGCCTAGGAGGTCAGAAGCCAAATCTCAGTGGTCGCAAAGCTGAAGGGGAGTTAAGAGAATGGGATAAGTATTGACAATTATTTTCGTAAGTGTGGCTGAGAACAGGAGGTGAGAGAGAGTAGGGGCGGGGAGTGGCCGAGGGGAAGTGTGGTTTAAAATGGAAGGAACGAATATTTTAAAATGCTTTTATGATTTAAATTAATTAAAAGTTCTAGCTTTAAAAATTTGTAGGTTATACATTTCCTTTATTAAATATCCAAAGTAATTTGATTAGTGAGTAAATTATGTTGATCAGTTAAATCAAAGCCCTCTTTTGCCTAAAATAGCCTGAAAATAAAATGAAAGTAACTATTCAAGTTTAAACCTCTTGCCTCATCCTACCTTCTTTAAAAACAAGACAAAACATCTCCTGCGGGATTGATGTTAAGCAGCTGTAACGCCCTCGGGCCTTCTCTGTCCCTGCCGTTCAGGTCCTGGGTCACACACTCATGGGTGGTCATTTCTTCCTCTCCATCTCTAGCAGTTGATATTCCATAAAGCTCCAGGTTGTCCTGGTGTCCTGCTGCTTTCTTTCTTAGTCACACTCTCAAAGTGACTTATCATCAGACTGGATCATCATTTTTACTTCCCAAGATGTCTCTCAAAGAGCTGATTCTGGTTTTAGAAGCAGAAGAAATTGGCGTTGGATTATTTTTATATCTTTATGTTTAATCCTTGGTTCCTTTGCAGAAATCCATCTAAAGAACTGGTCCAAATTGCAAAGACTCACCCTGGCCGGTATGGTTCAGTGGATTGAGTGTCGGCCTGCGAACCAAAAGGTCACTGGTTCGATTCCCAGTCAGAGCACATGCCTGGGTTGCAGGCCAGGTCCCTGGTTGGCGGTGTGTGAGAGGCAGCCAACAGATGTTTCTCTCATACAATAATGCTCCTTTCACTCTCTTTCTCTCTCCCTTTCCCACTCTCTAAAAATAAGTAAATAAAATCTTTTAAAAAAACCCAAATTGCAAAGACCCGTTAGTCAAAACTGGTAATAACATCTGTAAATCTCTTATGGCTCCAGATAAAATGACTCTCAACATAATCTGGAGCAAATGGGAGTGGTCATCACTTGAATCCCATCCACTTTCCTCTCAGGATATCCATCTTCTTTTCCATGTGTGACATGGACAGTCTGTCATATGGTTCAAGCAAGGGCAGAGCTTCTATCATTATCTTAAATACTAATAAAACATTTTTTCTCAAAATTTTTAGATACATATAAATACAGACAGGAGTTTTCATTTGCATGATGGCAGAGTAGCTTATATTGAACTGATAACAACTACAAACTGAACAAAACAGAGAAAAGCAACTATCTGAAGTCAGTGGCAAGTAATCTAAATGAGCAGAAACAGGAGGGCATTTGATTCTTGAAAGGAACCAGTAACTGTCCTGGGTAAGATCTGCATTTATATATATTTTGCTAGGAGGGTAGTATCCATTCCTTCTGGTGCAAGGTAGCTAGAAGTCAAGTTGGAAAGTGTTCTCTGTTTTCTAAAAGTGTTTGTATAGTATTGGTATGTCTTCCTTCAGTATTGATACTATTCAATAGTGAAACCATTTGGGCCTAGAGGTTTGGGGTTTTGGTTTTTTGCGTGTGTGTGAGCAGCTTTTTAAAAAGAATTCAATTTCTTTAATAGATAGAGTAATTTAGATTTTCCATTTCTTTTGGTTTTAGTTTTAGTGACTTGTATTTATCAAGGAATTTGTCCACTTTATCTAAGTTGTTAAATATTGGTATTCATACATTCTCTTATCGTTTAATATCTGTAGGATCTGCAATGATAGTCTCTCTTTTATTCCTGACATTTGTAATTTGGAGGTTTAGCCAAGACAATAAGGTTAGTAAAATAAATAAAAGACATTTAGATAAGAAGGGATAGGAAGGAGGGAGTATATAAAAGAATGAGGAAACTTGACCGCAATGAATATAAAGGATATATTCATTATATCTTGAGTGTAGCAATTGTTTTTGGGTTTGTGTATATATCAAATCATACACACTAAATACTATCAATTTCTTGTATGATTAGTTTACCTTAAAGCTGTAAGAAAGAAGACATACAGATTGAAATTAAGTAAAATGGTCTTCACTTGCAGATAACATGATGACTTATATAGAAAATGCTAAATAGTCTACAAAACAACTAAAATAAGTAAATTTAGCAAGGTCACTGGATACATTATCAATATGCATAAATCTATTGCATTTTTATAAAATAAAAGTGAAGGAGAATGAAAAAATTTTTGAATTCTTTTAAAACAGAATTTCAAAACCATAAAATACTAACAAATGGATTTTGTGAAAGACATACACGAATTCCATGCTGAGAACTATAATACATTCTTGAGAGATTAAAGAAGACTCAAAACAAATGGGAGGATATACCATGTTCATGGATAAAAAATTCAATATTCTTTATATGTCAATCATCCTCATATTTATCTGTATATTCAATGAATTCTCTGTCAAAATCCTAACAGGCATCTTATAGAAACTAAAGAGTTCATTCTAAAATGTATCTGGAAATACACAGGACCTAGAACAGCCAACACAATTCCTGAAGAAAGAATGAAAGAAAGAAAGAAAGGAAGGAAGGAAGGAAGGAAGGAAGAGAGAAAGAGAAACAGAAAGAAAGAAAGAAAGAAAGAAAGAAAGAAAGAAAGAAAGAAAGAAAGAACCAAATTGAAAGGCCTATAATACATGATCAAATGGATCAGTAGAATATAATACAGTCTACTTATAAATCCACATAGGTACAGTCAATTGATGTGTCAAGAAAATTCAATAAGGAAAGTCTTTTTAATTTTAATTTTATTATTTTTTATTGTTGTTCAATTACAGTTGCCCATCTTTTTCCCCATTGCTCTCCCCTGTCCTGCCCACCCCTCCCACAGTCAGTCCCCACTCAACTGTCCATGCCCATGAGTCCTCTATTCCTGTTCCTTGATTTACCCCTTTCCCTTCTTTCCCCTGTTATCCCCTCTTTTTTCCCCTCTGGTCACTGTCACCTAAGTGCCCATCAGTAAATGAGTGGAAAGTAAAGTTTTTATTAGCAAAATAGTTTTGGAACAACTGAACACATGCATGGGAAAAATCAACTTTGAACCCTGACTTATACATCATAAATGTTGATTTAAGATGGATTATAGCCCTATACTTAAAAGCTAGGGCTATACTATACTATACTATACTATACTACACACACACACACACACTATACTAAAACTATACTATAAAGATTCTATAAGAAAGCAAAGAAGAGTATCTTTGTGATCTCGGGTGGGCAAATATTTCTTAGAATGGATATAAAAACACTAAAATTAACCAAAAATGAACAAATTGGACATCAAAAAATGTTTTAAAGTCCTTATTAAGAAAATATTCCCAGTTCATATATGACAAATATAAGTGCCCAGAATATACAACTCAAAAGCAAGGTTGAGTCATCAGAGCAACAGTTTCTGTGAAAGCCTTCTAAATTTAGAAGGAAATAGATACTTTTGACAGTTCCATGGCATCCCAGAGCCAGCCCCAGCATTTAGGGAAGAGGTTTCTAAGCAAGAGGTTTCTGTGACAGACATCTCAGAACATAATTGATTCAGTCACATTCCTACTTCCATTTTTTTCACCAAAACACGGTTACTAAAATCTTACCAGAAAACTTTTATAGGCCAACTTGTAACACTATATTTTCAAGCAAAATCCAGCCTAGGTAGACCATCTGAGTTTTGTAACTACAGAAAACCCTGGAGGATTTCGGAAGCTGCTCCAAGAGATTTCTCAAAGTCCTGTGTGTGGCTGGGTCATCAGGACTGTGACTGCATTAATTCAATAAAGGATTAAATATAGAAAGTTATCAGAGTATCTAAGAATCTCAGAAGGAAACATTTATATAATTCCTTTCATATAAATTTGAAGGGAGCCATGCTTCAAAGAATTGGTTGGTGAGTCCAGTCATAAGATTTATAAGAGTGTGTGCATTTCTGTCTTTAAGTCTACAGTTTTCTGAGGGTGCACGTAGAATGCATTATGGTGAACTAAGAGGATTATTTTAATGCTACAAATGAACATTTTAGCTAACCGAGCATTGTGAACTGGTGAGAAGAGTTTAAATTCTGAGGCCTCAATTAAAGTTTTTGAAGGCTGTTATCTCTCAGATTACGGCCAAGAAAATGCCATTTTTTCCTGATTGTTAAAGCAATATTTACATATTGCAGAGATTTTGTCAGGCCTTAAAACGTCAGAAGGAAAAATTACTTATAATTCCACATTCAGTTTTTCTTGCCCGTATCATTACAGTTTAAATCATGTCATAGCTTGCTCTTCTTCTCTTAACATTTTATTATAAGCATTTCTCTATATTTAAAATTTTCTGCAAACTGCTTTTCTTCAAGTATTTCCCAAAAGGTGGATATTCAGATAGTTTCCAGTTTTTCGTTCTTCATGCAGTGTGAATAATGTTGTAATGATCACCTCTGGGCATTAATTTTTATCTATTTCAGAATATATTAGAATTCTACCCAGAATTATATATTCCTATGTCAGTGGATATTGAAAATTTTAAGGATCTTGACATTCCGTCACACTGATTTCCAAAACCTTTGTACCCTTTGATGAGCACCCGAAGAGTGCCTTTTCCTCCACACCTTTAACGGCACTGGGTATTCTCAGTTTGGAGTATATGCCAATTATGTATGTGAAAACACTCTCTTTGTATCTACTCTTTAGAAATGAGTAAGGTTAGTTAATTTTTATTTATTCTAGGGGACCATTTCCCAACCTGGAATATATTTATCTCAGGTTTTAAAATGGGCTTTCCTAGAGTGTCGTTGTCTACTCTGATTATCTTCCCTGCTCCCTCTTACTAATGCTCCACTTTCCTCCTCCCATGAAGGTTGGTTAGGATTCCACTCAGAATGGCGACCAGATGTTGATGTGGCTGCTGCTGGATAGGATTGTGTGTGGGGGGCGGGGGTGGATGCAAGAGTTTGCTTTTAGGTCTACGTGTCAGAAACTTATAGAAGGCTGGTTTGAAACATTCTTATAACAATTATGTAAAATTATTAGAGTAGCCTTAATCTGAATCCTGATGACATATGACTTGGGTCTCTGCTCCATATCACTTCCTGTGAGTTATCAAATTCCTGATTATTGTCTAGTCATGGTCAGAAGATGGGAAACTCCACATTCCCAGAGACATGCTTCTTCTCTGTGCATATCTTTTGGCAGACTGCTAGACCATTCTTAAGCATCCAGATTGGGAGAACACAGAAACATCAATTTCTTTTTCCCTGGAAAGCCCTTACTATCTCACTTCTTTAGAGCACCAGAAGACTAACTCAAGAAATTGATCACCCTGGCTCATGTGGCCAATTAGTCGTAGTCATTTGACAATATGATTTTTTTGTTTGTTTTAATGAAAAGGATACATTGGGGAAAGTAACATGGGAGAAATAGATGGATAAAGAGAAACACAAAGAGAGAGGTTCACAGAGAGAAATAGAAAAAGAGAGAGTGGAAAGTCACAGAAAAAGGCAGAGAATCAGATACAAAGAGAATCCGATTATATCGAAGCGTCTTTGTGTTGTCTGTGCGTGTGTGCGTGTGTGTGTGTGTGTGTGTGTGTGAGAGAGAGAGAGAGAGAGACTAGCTAGTGTGTAAAAGGGGGGTTAACTTTAAATGTGTAACACTCTCTGCTCCACGAGTGGTAACACTCGTGTCCCAAAATATGCCTTTGCCTACAGGGCTCCTGCAGGTTCATTTCAGCACTTGGAAGGGCTGGCTTGATTTGCATGGCCTCTCAGAAGCATCTTGCAGCCTGTGACTGGGAGTCTGTCCCCTTGAGATGATTGGCTCTAGGAAGAGAACTGCTTCTGGGCAACAAGAGAGGACATGAGGCATCCAACTGTTGAGCTGATGATTCCATTAGATGGTTCTAGAATAAGTTAGTAACCAGCAGAATCAGAATAGAACTCACAATGAGGGAGCGAATCCACAGATAAGATATAAAAGACAGGTGTTTCCATTCTTTAGATAACTAGAAAACTTTAGGGAATCCTAGGAAACAATGAATAATTACTATTGAGGAATTGGGGTCTTTCAGGCAATGAGAGGACAGAAGGTTTGAAAGTTGCTCTTTGGCAGAAAGTCTCCCTGGGAGAAGTCTCTACTTGCCAGTCTCTTCAGCTTTCAAGATGAGAGACACGTGCTATAAAAGGAGAAAAGTGACTTTGGATATTGCTGCCGAGCTTGTGGGTTGCTGCTTCCAAAGGAGCAGGTGGGCAGCATACCCTCCGAAGTGTGGATGATCCGTTCTTGAGGGAAACACCTGGAAAATATTGCAGTGGTTTTGGGGCTGAGAGAGAGAAATCAAGCACTTCTGGGATCTTATCATCAGTTATTCACAGTTGGATATATTTTTCTTTGTTGGATACCAGGTTAGGAGTTGAAGGTCCTTATGTACAGCAGAAGAAAGATAGGTAAGTTTAGGAAAAGCCCTAAATCTCTCCAACTTTCTAATTATTCCCATAGGAAAAGACTATGCAAGGTAACGATACAACCTTTGCTTGTTGATGTTTCATGAAGTTAACCAAGCTTGGCTGAAGGTTGGTATGGTCCTGGCTTCTGAAAAGGAGCTCTTGCAAGACTAAGTATTGGGTTAGCCAGAAAGTTCTTTTGTTTTTTTCTGTAAGATGGCTCCAGTAGTGCTTAGTTGTTTTTAACTTCATTCAAAACAGTTTTGTTAGATTGTGACAGCTGTCATATCAATGTGCATTTTTTAAAAACATCAAAATTGGTGAATTTTTGTGTAACCATTTTAATAGAAGATGGAAGAAAATACACAACATTTTTGGCATATTTATCTTTATTATTTCAAGAAAGGTAAAAACACAACCGAAAAACAAAAGAAAAGATGTCTGCAGTATTTGGGGACAGTGTTATGTCTACTTGAACATGTCAAAAATGGTTTTCAAAGTTTCGTGCTAGAGATTTCTTGCTCAACGTTGCTCTATGGTTGAGTAGACCAGTTGAAGTTGATAGCGATCAAATCATGACATTAATTGAGAACAATCAACGTTATACCACATGGGAGATAATCGACATACTCAAAATATCAAAATCAATAAAGTTATTCATGAGAATGAAGAATGTATCTTTTATTTTATGGAAAAAAACTGAACGGACTTTTTGGCCAACCCAGTATGTAACTGTTTCCTTGTCATTACAGGCTTAATCCAAACCTTGAGATTTCCTCCCTTCAGGGGTGTGCTGTCCACGCCTTGTTCAGCAGGTGGAGCTCTATACGCAGGAAATGACATGCCTGGGCAAGGAAATTTTTCTCTCGATTCGGAAGAGCTCAGACTTTTTGGAGAGTGCTGAACCATGGAGTATGGAGGTAGAGTTGTTCTGGTGGGGTATTCTTAGAAGGAAGTGTATCTAGATGTGATGCTTACGATAGTGTGCAACCGTAGAAAGAGCTGATGGCAAGCGTTTTCCCATTGACTATGCCTGGTATTCTTTGCAATTATTCCAGGTCGGCTAAGTCTGGTTTGAGGGATTGGATTTATTACTGGGACTAGCACACCTGGCAATGGTAATGATTACAATTTGCCAAGTGAACATTAGGGAATTCACTTTAACTTAGAGCCACATGATCATCTCTCTCCATTTATTCATTAGGCCTTGAGGTTCTAGCTCTATTAAATTCTCAGGACTTTCGGACAGTTTAGGCGAACACCATCTAAGTGATGTGGAATCTAAAGAACAAAATAAACAAACAAAATAGAAAAGGACCGATACATAAAGAGAACAGACTGGTGGTTGCCAGAGGGAGAGGGGCTGAGAGGCTGGGTGAAAGAAGTAAAAGGATTAAGTAGAAATTGTTACAGAATAGTCACAGGGATGTGAAGTACAGCATGGGAATAAAGTCAATAATATTGTAATAACTATGAATGGGGCCAGGTGGGTACTTGAAATATTGGAGGGAACATTTTGTAAAGTGTGTGATTGTCTAACCACTATGCTATAAACCTGAAACTAATACAGGATGATATTGATTATAAACTGTAATTGAAAAAAATAAATAAAAGAGAAAAGTTTTCAATACTAAAAAAAAAAAAAATTATAGGACTTTTAGCTCACTCCTTTTTACTGCCTCAAAACAACCATAAAAAAATATTCTTCTTTCTTAAAAAGGAAACTTTTCTGAAACTGTGGCATATTTATCATAAACTCTCATACAAGTGCTTATGTTTAAAGATGCCAATAATACATGTGTTAAGGAGAAATTAGAAATCCATATTGTCTTCTCCTCTATTCCTTTTAGTGCTGAAAATTCTAAAGAAATACTGAAACCAACAAGACTTTAGTGCCGTGACACCATTCTTGTCCTAGAGTTTAAGCTTAATTAATACTAATTGCTGAATGATGGACTGGATGGATGGATGGAGAATGGATGGATGGATGGAGAGATGGACAGATGGCTTGATTTTGGATGATCCATGCTGAAATCTGTCCACAGTACAGGATTATTATTGATGCTTCACAGAGGTACACATGATTATTTTTATGGTACTTACTAAGAAAAGTTAGCCAAAATAAATGTTTCACTTCTATCCATAACTTATAACGTGTTGCAGCATATTTTGTCTCTAAAGTTTGCAGATTTCTGAAATTATCAGAAGTAAAAAACAGCACAGGAGCACTTTTATTTTCTTCAGCACAGCAGAAACAAAGGAAAATTTAGAACTGGTATGAACTGTTTTTTATGAATTAAAGACTTGCTTGCAGACTATCTGCCAAGAGTTGTGTAAGACTAGAATGATTAAATGTGGTTTTCATTCAGCCCACAAACATTAATTGAGAGCCTATTATGTGCTAAGCAATATACTAACACTGGGGATCAATAGTGAATAAATCCATTTCTGCCTCTGGAGGATTATACAATCCCACAGAGAAGGTGACATATGAACAGATGATATTGGCACATTATGATTTGTTTAGCACTAGTGGCATGAGAAGAGGATAGATTATGATATTCTTGAAATCAGGGACTACCTTATTCATCTTTATGTCTTAGTGTCTCTGAATACTGTCGGGTTTTAAATATATTATTATCTTAATTTAGAAAATTATCTTTATTTCTTAGAGTATCTGGAAGACTATAGGGATTTTAAAATATTATTGAAGGGATGAATAAAATCTAAAGGTTCAAAAAGTTTCTTGAAGGAAATAATGTCTAGAACTTCAGTTACTATAAGGATACAAATGATGACAGCTAATATTCATTGGAAATTTATTATGTGCACTATTTTAAATATTCATGTTGTCTTCACAAAAAACTCTCTGAGATAGATGGTATGATTATCCCTATTGTACTGAGGATGATATCAAGGTATGGGTTAAAAATGTGCCCAAGATCACCCAGCTAATAAGTGTTAGAGCCAAAATTCAAACCCAGTGCCCCACAAAATATAGAGGGACTTTCTAGGCACAAGAAATGGTAAGAGCAAAGACAGCATAGACCACTGTTTGCAGAGATTTACTAAGGAGCTTGGATTTTATGTTTTAGGAGGGCAGAGATCATGAATTATTTAATCAAAGAAGCAACATGCTTAATTTGTGTTTTAGTTAGGTCATTCCAGTTGCCAGGTGAAAGATAGTTGTAAGCCTTGGGGGTAAGACTGAACGGCTACTGAAGGGTCAAGAAGAGTTCACCATGTGAAAGATGTGAGGGAAGAAAAGGGTTTCAGGCACTGGACAGAGCATGCTTAAAGGCTGCATGTGAGAGAGGACAGCACTTGCAGGGAACTGACAGTAGGGCAATCTGGCTACAGCATAAATTGCAAGGGCAATGAGAGACAAAAGTAATGTGAGATGGTGTTGGAGAGGTAAGTAGGGACCAGACCGAGGGGCTTAAACTTTTTCTTTAAAAAAATGCCAGACCACTGAAGCATTTATAAGCATGGGATGAGATGGCTAAATGTGTGTTTTAGAAGGATGTCTCTGATGTGTGAAAAATAGGTAGGAAATTTGCAAGACTAATGAGCAGGGAAACATGTTTGGAAGCCATCACAAAACTCTAAGCAAGACATGATGGCAATATCCAACAGGGTCAATAGGGTTTGAGAGATATTTAGGTAATAGAACTGATAGAATGTGGCAACTGATCGGTCATCAAGGAAGGAAAGTAATGAGAGAAAGTAAGAAGGTCCTAGTTTGTCCAGAACAGCCCTAGGTGTGCCCGAGTGAATCCTTTTAGCACCTCTGTTCACTCTGAAGCATGCGATAGCTGATATGCTTAATTTTATGGTTACTCTAGTTAGAGGTGAAAGATGTCTCACAGAGATGGGTTTTTTTGTTGTTGTTGTTGTTGTTTTATTTTTGGCTGAGCAACAGAAAAGATGCTATTCACTGAGATAGGAAAGGAAAGGGAAAGCATGTAAGTGGTGAGAAAAAATTTGGAACGTATGGAAGTTAAGTGCCTGTGGTTAGTGGATCAGGGCAGGCTTAAAGATTGCATGACATGTTGAGGCTAGAGTTAGAGTTTTAAGAATATTTGCATAAAATAGTGAAATTGTATTATTTTATAGCTACTGTCACAGACTAGGCAATGCTCTAAGACATTTTATCTTCAGGAAAATGTGGTTGGTGAAAAATTGGAGAAAAGCATTTAATCAGATAATTTCCATGTGCCTGCAATTGAGTGAATGAATGTTTCCAGTACACGGCTAGTTATTGGGAAGCTTCTAAAAAAGGTAATCATATGATTGGTGTAACCGGGATGCCACTGGATCCCCAAGGTGTAGGGCCCTGCTACTTACAGAGGAATGTGAGAGATGGTTCCTGTCATGAAGGAGCTTATTGTCTAGTAAGTCAGATACAACTGACTATACAACTATTGTCTAGTTAGTGACACAGAAGAAGCAATAAAGATAATGAATTTATTTTTAAAATGATATATTTATATATGTAAATTGGCAGTACAAACTAAGAGTGCTTTAGAATTTCCAAGCAGAAAGAGAACACTGTGGGATAGAATAGTGGCAGCCATTTGTTAGCTTGGTATTACATTTTCCTGTGATGTTTTGGGAATGGGGTAGAAGGACCTCAATGAGCCATTCTTTCGTACAGGTTTATACTAGCCCTCACATTGCTATATACTGTCTGGCCTCATCCTCAGATGTATCAGTATTAGTAAAATTTCTCCAAGTAACTATAGTTGGGAAGACCAAGTGGAATGGTTCAAAGAGGCGCTAGACCTTGGCATTTAAGAATAGGCATCCCAGGCTTGTCACACACAATAGGTAATGAGCAGAAAGAGAGTGCCGGAACGAGCCTGACATATCTGAGAATCATTAAGGGAACTGGAAGTGCTTCAGGCTTCACGTTGAGCAATAAGGGAAGACAAGGTTCAGAGAGATCCTGTTCTCTTCCCCGAAGCTCTCCTCTCTGCCTTAGTCAGCAAACTCCTGCTTCCCTTTAAGGCCTGATCCAAACATTACTGCCTGGAAGGCTTCTGTGACTCCTCATTTGCTTATACCTTTTACCATGGCATTGATCCATATTGCTCTGAACCTGTTTACAAGTTTGATTCCTCCACTTGACTGTGTTATTTGAGGGTATAAACTATGTCCCTTTTCTACTTTTTTTCTTTGTTTTAACTGCCTCCCCAGGTTCCTAGTACAGTTATCAGCTTATGGGAGAGATTTGATTAACATTAGTAGATAAAAAAATTTGAATGACAGATATGGCGGGAGTTAGTTCTCCTACCAAATTGGTTAACTAACTGTCCCTGGGATATGCTTCCTCTTTTCTGCCTCCCTCTGGTTAGTATCTCCTTCAGAACTGTACTCTTGTCCTCTCTTAACCTGTAAATCCTGGGCATTTTTTCAGGTACTACTTACAGCCCATAGCTTCTGTGCAGCCTTCCCTGGTGTGGGCCACACTCCTTTGTCAGCAAGCTTTGGTTCCTCTACACTCAAAGATTCACACTCTCCTAGATTTGAATTCTCCTATTGTATAGATGAGGAAATGGAAAACTGCCAGTATGGGATTGGTTTCACCCTGAAGTTGGGCAACATGCATTTTATAGAATGACGGCACAGCTCCATGAAACTCCTTCTATTGTCCAGGCAAAGATGTAAGTTGAACAATCCAAGTGAGGCAACATGGGGGCCTTCTCTGTGCAACGGCAGCCGCTTTTCTTTCGGCTCCAGTTGTGTCTCAACGTGATTAGGCATCAAATGCCTCCCAGCTCAGACCTGCACCTACCCTTGCTTTCTGTGTTCTGCTTCGTGATTGCAGTGTGCGAACCTCTGCTATGGGAGATATACAGACATCTTCTTTGTAGATCTTGCTGACCTTTTTGCCTGGATTTCTAAGCACAGCCAAATGTTAATAGCACTACTTTTTCATTAGCAAGTTCTTAGCAGAGCACTACATCAGGTGAACCCAAATAAAAGTGCCAGGACAAATAGTTCAAACACTCCAGTGTCTCTGAGTGGCTGTCCTACCTGTAATTAAACTAGAAGGAATGATCATTGCTTTTCTCCCCCGGAGAGGTTTCACCAGTTTCAAAGTGGGCCAGTAACTCCCTGAACAGAAGAGGAAGCAAACTATATTTAAAGCAGTGCCTACTTGTTTCTGTTTTAGCCATTTTGGCAAACCACTTGAAAAATGAAATCTTTTGGCCTAAACTCAGTTAAATCTTAGATGCAGTTACTGTGCCAAGATAATTCCAATTTAGCATCACCTTACATTATCTAAAGTTGTGACTGAGGAAGAATCCATGGGGGCTATTAAACAAAAGTAGCTGGAAAATTTTGACCTTATATATTTTTCTCTTGCTTGTTTGGTTGCAAAGAAAGAGGTTGGATATAAAAATACGCAGCAAATGGGGGTGGGGGGGCAAAGGTAAGTCATTTGTTTATCCACTCGACAAATGTTAGTTTTGAGCACTTTGTGCCAAATGCTGTACTAGATGCTAGAAATCAAGAGATAAATAAGCTCTAGTCTCTGCTCCTGAGAGACTCACAGGGGTTCAAATATTTATAACTGAAATGAGAAGTTCTGAAAATTTAAAGTGCTAAGTGCTGTATGTGGGGGCACTGAGCATAGAGTGCCTACACTTAGAGAAGAGGATTCATTTGAGCTGTGACTTTAAAAACAAGTGAAGTTTGCCTGTCTAGAACAGGGGAAAGGAAAAGACAGAGATTCATGAAAAGACAGGGAATATCCTAGAAACAAGAAGTAATTGTAGCAGCCCTGGCTGGTATGACTCAGTTGGTCGGAGCATCTTCCCATAAACCCGAGGGTTGTGAATTTCGTCCCCAGTTGGGGTGAGTGCAGGAGGCAACCAATCAATGTTTTTCTGGCAGCAATGTTTTTCTCTCTCTCCCTCCCATCCTCTCTCTCTCTCTCTCTGAAGTTAAAAAAAAAAAAGGGAAGTAATTGTAGCAAATAGAATATTAGAGAGGAGTGAGGGACAAAAACTGAGACAAATTCAAAAGGATCTGCTGTATCATAGGGCACTCAGGGTTTACTGTGTAAGCATGAAGAGTTTTCAGTGATACTTAACAAGAAAGTAAGCAGTGTCTGGAAAGGGAATGTCACTATGGTCCCTCTTAGACAGAGATCTGCCACTGTGCTGATGTTCCCTATTTTAGAAAGAGGACACTGACTGCAGTATGGAAGATGCTTTGCACACGCAGACCATAGGAAAATTTAGGAGACTATTATTCTAAATATCAGAGGAGAGATGGTGGAAGTCTGAACTAATGTACCATATTTTACTGTGTATAATGCACAGTTTTTGGCCCCAATTTTTGAAAAATAAGCATGCGCATTATACATGGTCATAATGATTACATACCGTGGGTATAATAATGGGTATAATAATCCCATGTATAATGCATGCAAAAACATGGGTGCACATTATATACAGCAAAATACTAGTTGGCAGTGGGAAGGAGAGAAGGGACCATTTTGAGAGATATTGTGATGATAAAATGGACAAGACTCACTCTGATTAAATTTAGTGGTGAAAGTGAAGGAGAAGTTAAGAATGACTCTGATTTCCAACTTAAGTGACTGAATTGCCGATGCTAGCGATGGGTTACAAGAAGAACTGGTTTGGAGAGGGGTAGGCACCTGAAGGGCAGGTGAGGGGAAGATAAAGAGTTTGGTTGTGAACATGTCAATTCTGATACATCTGCAGAGCATTTCAGTCAGTGGTTCACTAAATGTGATGCCTGGCCTCCCCTAAACATGAAGAATCAGAATGTCTGGTAAACAAATGAGTCTTAACTTAGCTCCTCGGGGGATTCTGATACGGCCCTCCCACCTCATGCTGGTTGAAAACCACTGATGTAGGTTAGGCTTCTGATTGCTCTTAGAATAAAGTCCACTTGCATTACCATGGCCTAAAAAGCCCCGTGGTTCCTGGCCCTTAAGTAATTTTTGACCTCATCTAAGCCCCTCTTTACTCATTCTGCTTGAGCCCCATTGACCTTGTTTCTGTTCCTGAAACTCCCCAAGCTCTTCATTGTCTTAGAACATTCTCACATGCTGTTGCCACCGATCTACTGGATCTTCCCATTTCCAGCTCTTTCGTGTCGTGTCTACTGATCTAAAGTAAAGAACTCTCCTCAGACCACTACACATGACCCTTTTTGCTGTCATCACAGAAGTTTTATTATCAAAAATTGGATCATTTATGATTAGGGGTGGGTTTTTTGTGGGGAAGGGCTGTGTTTGGTTCCAGAGGCTCACCTCTCTCCATGTATACTTCATGAAAACAGGGTGCCACCGTCACAGCTCTAGTGTTTAGAAGTGTCACTGGAATGTAGTTTGCTGATAATTGTTTGCTGAAGGGTCTAATATAGGAGGTAAGGTGGGAGGGAGAGAGGGGACACTATGGGAACGCAGAGTACTGGATCTGACCCAGAGCACAGGAACCAGGAAACTTCTGAAAGAACTGAGGTTGAACTGAGTCTTAAAAAATAAAGGAGTACCAACCAGGCTGAGAGAATGGATTATTGGAGCTGGAGTGGTCAGAGATGAGGCTGAGAGATATCCAAGGGCCAGAGGCTAAACCACAGATCATCCCTTGATGGCTGAACTGTGATATCATAGACCTTTATTCTGGCAGATCTGGCTACTGGCTCCTGCTTCAGTGATCTTTGCAGAACCTCCATGACATGCCTATGGGTCACCTCTCTATCTCTCAGTCTGGTTTCTTCTGTTAAATTCCTATCAACTACAAGCATGCAATTAGAAGAGGTAATGTAGGGGAGAAAAGTGTTAAAAGAAGGGACTTTGAAAACGCTTTAAATTTTTTTAATTTCTAAAACTGAATGAATGAATGAACGAATGAATGAATTTATTTTTGGTCAACACCCCTAGGAGCCTGGTCTCTGCAAAAAGAGCTGAGCTCTAAATTCTCAGTGTTGTTTGATTGAGTCACTGCTGTGTGCTCTTTGCATGAGATATTGGCAAGAAGGATGCTGAGGGGCTGCTATTTCTCTGGGCCCCTCCAGAAAATGGGGTGCTTGTCTCCCCAGGACACTCAAGAGAGCCAAATTCTAAATAAAATAGAGCTGCATCTTCATGAGGACTGCTCTGTACACTGCATTCAAAGGACTTATTTTTGCTAATTCCACTGGTTTTTAGAACTTGCATGTAGGGCTTTCCCTACTTGCTTCCTTTTTTCTCACATCACACCCACCCTTTTCTATCCCTTTCCCTTTAACTCCATATCAGAAATAAACACTTTTTACAAATTTATAATCATTTAGTTATACACATGAGGATTAAACAAACACACATTTGAAACAATAGAAGTGAGCATTGTTCTCATTCAGTGTTTCCCAAAACTTCATTCGTATATCAGTATGGTGGTTTTTTCCATAGGCACATGATGTCAATGCTATCGCTACTTTTTCTTTGAACAGACTTACTTTTAAATGATTTTACTCCTATTAAACATTATAAAATCATGAGTAAGATGCTATGTTTATAAATTGTCCAAAGGCACATTACAATAAATAATTAACTGTTATAATTAAAATTATCTATTCTTAATAAAACTGGAAAAAAAAATCTATCCTTTACCAATGAAATTCATCTCATGAAGCTTCCATAATTTGGAACACACTGGCCCAAGGCTAAGATCTGACCAAGTTACATCTGTAGTGACTGACCTCATTGTTCCTGAAGATTCCAGCCCACGCACAGGATTTTACATGGTTTCTTCAGGCATGTTTTCTCCTCTCTAACTGGGATCCAGCATTACTGGCTTCTAAAAAGGGCTAGGCAGGTCGATCAGTGAGTAATATTCATACTCATGTTTTGCAAATCAAGAGAGTCAAAGGCATACTAAATATCAAGATTTTGAAAACACTTTATAAGCACCAGTCTTCCCTTATGTCTAAAGAAGAAAGTTCCCTTTTAGGCCTCTAAACTCGGGCCCTCCCATAGCACCTTATCCTGCTTCTCTTGTCCTACCGAATGGTTTATGGTCTCCCAGTTTTGTGGCTTTTATCCTTGGTCTTTCCAGTTTTTCCTTTGGGGGTCAAAGATGTAGATCATACCAGTGGACTTTATCATCTTACCTTTGCTCTGCAGGTGTTGCTGTATGTTATGTGACCTTCGTATAAATAAACCATTTACTTAGTTTCATAAGACAATGAGATGTTCCATACTAATGAGTCTTTGGATAATTAAAGCTTATCCTCTGTAAGCTCCAAAATATTTTTAAAAATCTGAACTATTTTGATAGAAACCTTTCTAAATATATTACACACTTGATTGCTTTCTTACATAAAAGTAACATAATTTTACAAAAGGAAACTGCAATATGTATATAGTAGAAGGAACATCTCAAATCAGCCTGTGTTTTCTTCATACTTGTGGTTGTCTCTTTGACCCAGGTGATACCATCACACGCTAATTAGGTTGTGTGTTTTTTTTTTTTCTGACTCCTAGACCCTGTCTTTGAGGAGCCCCAATGTTATTGAAGTAGACATATAAATATGTTAAAGAGATAATTAGTGATATATATTGTGAGAGACTAAGAACACAAAGGGTCAAGGACAAGTCACAGCCTTGTTTGATCAGAGAAGGTGAATGGGAGAAAGAAGAAAATGCTAACCTGAATCTTAAAATATGAGTAGAATCCCATCTTGAGGAGCAGCAAGGTGAATGTATTTCAGGGAAGGGAACAGTGCTATCAAAGACACAGAAGCTTGGAAGAGTGATGTGCCTGCTAGTTAAATCTTCAGAGATCAAAATGTTAAAGGTTTTGTTTGCCAAACCAGTTTTTAATTTTACTTTAATTGCAATGAGGAGCCCTGAAGATTCAGAAAGAGAAAAATGGCATGATGATAAGATGTAGGTTTCAGGAACATCACTTTGGAGCATCCTTGCATTCAAGAGTTATTTGTTTCTATGTGCAGAAGTTGGTCTAATTATGCATAATAGAGAAGCGAACAGGTTGAATGAAATCCTTGCACTTAGGGAGGTAGAACTGGGGATGACATGGGATGTAAGTCAATGAGGAGATAAAATGAATTGTCAAAGAGATACGTTTTAACAGATTTTTGCATGCAGAACTTTTGCATGATAGGAATTGAATCAGATACAGAAGATGACTCTAGGAAAATTCCCAGGATTCATGCGTAGATGGTGGATTTGTGATGGTGGGCATTAACTGAGACAGACCATCCCCTCTTTAAGGAAAGAGACTATCTCATCAGCTTTTGGGTGTGTTTGCTGGTACTGCTGACCTAATCTCACTCCTACTCTGATCCAGATCATCATCTCTTTCATGCTACCTCTGTATCTTGTGTATATTTCCAGTTTTACTTCTATTGTTAAACTATTGGGTTGGCCAAAAAGTTCATGTGGTTTTTTTTTTCAGTAAACTAAAAGACACATTTTTCATTTTCACCAATAACTTTATTGATTTGGATATTTTTAGTATGTCGGCTATATCCCGCATGGTATAAAGTTGATTGTTCTCAATTAATGTCTCTATTCGATCGCTATCAACTTCAACTGGTCTACCCGACTGTGTAGCATCCTCCAGCAAGAAATCTCCAGCATGAAACTTTGCAAGCCACTTCTAATGCAATCAGTCACGGCACCTTCTCCATACACTGCACAGATTTTTTTTTTTTTTTTTTTTTGCATTTCAGTTGTGTTTTTACCTTTCTTGAAATACTAAAGTATAATATGTCAAAAATGTTGCATATTTTATTCCATCTTCAATATTAAAATGGCTACACAAAAGTTCACCAATTTTGATAAGTTTTTTAAAAATGCATGTTGATATGGCAGCTATTACAATATAATCTAATGCAATTGTTTCAAATGAAGTTAAAGACAACTAAGCACTACTTAGAACCAACTTACAGAAAAAAACCAAATGAACTTTTGGCCAACCCAATATAATATATATTTGGCTGTCTTTCTCTCCTGCTGTTCTCTGAGGTCTCATTTTTCTCTGCAATCTCAGGACAAAGCACCTGGATGCTTGGCACTTCAAGAAACCTGAGTTGAACGATCATCAGTAAACGAAAGAAGCTAAGAAGGAAAACAGGGTTTTGACTGGGGAGCTGGGCGGTGGGAGGTGTAATTAGAGCAAGATGATTAGTTTAAGTTTGATCACGTTGAATTGGGAGGACCTGTGGGATATAAATGTAAAGGGGAAGATTAGAACTTTAGATCTGTATTTTGGATTCCTCTGCCTGTGTACATTAACATACAGGTGTGGATGCTATTCTTTGGGCAGAGTGTCCCAAGCACTCTCCTCTCAGACTGAAAAAAGAGAGCACAAATTTTGGTTCGGGCTGGGGTTACTGGAAGACCCTGGGTTTATTCCACAATAAAAGGAGATCAAGGAAAGGGAAATGGAAAGTGAGTTTCTAGGGTAGCAGGAGAAAAACAAGAGAGTAACAAATGTCATTAAGTCATGAAAGAATAGAATTTCAAGGAGGGCATTGCCAAATACCACAGAGATATCAATAAGATAAAACTAGAAAGTGTCCGTCTAATCCAGCAGCCACCTTGGCCAGGGCAGCTTCAGTGTAATGGTGGGGCTGAATGCCAGGTTTGCAGCAGCATGGTGCAAAAATGATCCTGTTGAATGTAGTCTGTTCTTTCAAAAAGCTTCAAGAGAAGTAGAAGAGGATAATTACTGAGAGTGATGGGAGCTTTCACCAAAACCAGGGGAAGGTTTCCTAAATTGAGAAAGGCTGAATATATTTTATATCAAAGAGAGCCAGAAGAGGCTGGGGGCATGAAAGAGGAGATAGTCGCTGGAGCAAGTTCCCTGAGAAGATTAGAAGATACAGAGAACAGTGGAGGAGTTGGCTTTGGACATAACAGAGACCTATTCTTCCAGGTCAGGTGGGAAAGATGTATGTATAATGAATATTTGTAGGAAATGGGGCAGGAGGTAGAGGGAATGCATAGCAGATGGCCTGAACTTTATGTGTAGGGAAATGCAAGGATATACAAAGCCAAGAGAGAAGAGAACAGACGGAAGAGAGCGGGGACCTCAGGGAAACTCTTGGGTTGGGGCTACATGTTGAAGAACGGAAAAAGGGATTGGCCCTGGGCATAGAGAAGACTACCTGGGTAGCTACTGCCCTACACTGATTTTCATGGTTTATTCTAGGTGCCTGGATCTCCTATTGTATGATTCCAACAAATCCTCTGGTGTTTCCTTGCAGCCTGCTAGGCGGAGCAATTTATCCTTTCCTTGTGCTGTTGCGTGGGAAGGAGTAACTTCCAGCAGAGTGCAGCTAAAAACATTGCTCCTTGGAAACAAAAGATGCTTTCTTTTCTACCCCTGCCTGCTGTTCCCTTTGCAGTATCTGGCCAATGGGAATTTCAGTGCTACTTTCATGCACATCAAAATTGTCCTGAGATTTGATTTCAAAAATGTCCTCTGCCTTTCCCTCCACCCCACTGTGTATGTGGCCTACATGGTTATTTACTCTATGCTAAAAGGTCCTGCAAAGCCGTGCTGCTATTGTTCTCGGGTCAGCTTTTTGTAGTCATTCTGAATGGTCTTCCACTCCTTTTGTAGGAATATCTACCTGCGATTGCTCTTGTACTAGTTTCCCAGGGCTGTCATAACAAACTACCACAATTGAGATGACTTAAAACAACAGAAATTTATTCTTTCATTTTTCTGGGGCTAGAAGCCCAAAATCAGGGTGTTAACAGGGGCTCACTCCCTTTGAAAGTACTAGGGGGGAATCCTTTCTCACTTCTTAGATTCTGATGGGTGCTGGCAATCCTTGGCATCCCTCTGCTTGTAGCTGCATCACTCCCATCTCTTATCCATCTTCATATGACCATCTTTCGTGTGTGTGTGTGTGTGTGTGTGTGTGTGTGTGTGTCTTACAAGGACAATGGTCGTTGGATTTAGGGTCCACTCAATCCTGTATGACTAATCTTGACTAATTACATCTCAACAACCTTATATCCAAATAAGGTCACATTTAGAGGTTTTGGATGAATATGCATTTTGTGGGCACTCTATTCAACCTGGGACAACCCTCCTCTAATTTCCCATTGTTAATGTACTATGTGTGAGCTTAAACATTTGCGAAACCTAACACAGCCTCTTCTTCTCACACAAAGATGGTAGATCAGATTAGGGATTCCCACCCTGTGGCCAGATCCCAACAGGGCCTCTAGAGGGGCACCAGAGGAGTTCGCCTACAAGGAGTAACTACTAGGGTCAAGAAAAATTTTCTAGAGTCTTTGCAATGAACAAAAGCTATCCACCAAACTAAGACTCTAAAACTCTCTTAAAGTGAAATATTAACACTCATGCTATTTGGGATTGCAGAGTATAGGTGCTTGTTGGGAAGTGTATTTGATTTCCACAGAGCAGAGGATTCTTCTTATTCTTTTGTTTCCCTTTTGCCATGCTGAGTAGGAGTCATTTGCTGGTAATTTAGCCATGAAGTATGATTTTTGCCCCTTCCTGATTTCCATTTTTAATTTGCAGACTTCCACTTGACCTACTTACTAGGGGGTTAAGTCTTAAAAGCTCTAGGTCTCTTGCGCCTTCCTTAACCCCTGTGCAAAGCCATACAGGCAGACGTGCGCCTTCTTCCCACGGAATTCAGAGGAGTGTCACGAGGGGAACATTGGGGCAGAGATGCTCACTTGTGCCTTCTTTGGTGCCTGTGTTCTTTATAATGAGACCCTGGCCACGTATCTGTTGCTGACACTGTGACTTAGTTATGTGCCTCAAAGCTTATCTCTCACCTCTCTTTCTGATGTTGAGGGAAGCATTCTTAACAGGGAGAGTAGCCATTGCCTACATCCTTAACATTTTCCCTGAGGTGGGTCCCTCCTAACCCCCATCTTCAGATAAACCATCTCCCTACCTTCAATCAAGAACATAGGGAAGTAAACATGAGATGCATCAAGAGACCTGAAGTAGATACCAGACCGAAAGGTAAAAACAGGAATATTGATAGGACGGCAGAAAGGGAACTGGGGGAAAATGTATAGAGGAGTAAGCAGAGGTTTTTGTCCAACAAAAGAATTATGTCTTCACATTTTATTTTCACTCAGTAATTGCCTTTTAGCTAATCTTTGGTTTATTATCTTTTTTAGGGAGAAAAACATCGATTAGTTGTTCCACTTATTTATGCATTCATTGGTTGACTTTCGTATGTGCCTTGACCGGGAATAGAACCTGCTCTAGACAACTGAGCTAACCAACCAGGGCCCCAATCCTTGATTTCTTATACTTCCACAAATTCTTATTATACAGAATTTCTGCTTCTCTTACCACTGACTCTCACTTTTAATCCACCTTGGCTTTTTGTTTTTCTCTGTTGGAATATTTATGACCATGTAGCTTGCAGTGATTTTGGTCATGCATTAATTTATCTGTGAACACTTTCTATTTCCTTCGTGGCTTTCTCTTCAACAGCTTTATCCTGTTTCATTTCCCTCAGCACTTTCCCTTTCTTCCAAAATTAGCTCTACTAAAATTTAATGTCGTTAGTTTCCCCTTCTGCTGTGGCTTCAATTCTCCCTGGTATAAACACAACTATTATTAGCCAATCCCTTTGCTCGTAGGCAAGTCTGTCGCTACCCCCTCCCACTCCCTCACTATGTCCTTGGTCCTAAATCCAGACAAACACAGCTGATCTTGCTCCACCTTGTGCCCGTGGTTGGCATGAAGAGCTGGCGTGTGTGAGGGCCACGCCTATTGTGTACTTTTGCTCTGCTCTCGGTGTCCTAGCTTGTCGCGGAGCACAGGGCGCCCAGCTCCCTGCTTCCCCCTCTGCTGTGATCAGCTCTGCCTAAACTGCTATGACAGTACATCCTGCAGTTGAAACGTGAATTCCCTTTGGACTGTTAAAAGGGAATGCACTGAAGAAATCCACAGACTGGTTTTTAAAATGTGCTGCATTTTCTGACACCGCTGAAACATTCACGTGGAATGTGCACGCTCTCTCTTTCAGCTCACAACTTTCAAGATGTTCAGTCTGGGCTTGCTCTTGCTGTGTTTAGGGTATTTTATTCAGCATTCAACTTGAAAGCCTAATTTGATGGACACGACTGAAAGATTGATGCAAAAAAAAATTGTTGCTGTTTATGCTTCCAGCCTTCTGGAAGAGTGGAAAAATACTCACCTCTCCTGAACATTTGCTCCGCTGCAGTTGCCAAGTTATCTAACAGCCAGTCACTATCCAATTTGACAGCATGGTATTTATTTTTTTTTTAAAAATTATGCATTGTGGTGTCTGTTTCTGCCTATGACAGGTTCCTTATAATAATAATGATAATGCTTTGCCTTTACACGGTGCCTTTTAACTCAAGAATCTTCCAGTGCTTTGGACTCTCAGTGCCTCTGTGGAACTTGATAGATGAGGAGGCAAGGACAGAGATGATGGTACCAGAGCAGAGCTGCATGGTGGGTTCTCAGCAGCCCTGGCCTCCGGCAGTAGAAAGGTCTTTTACCTCCAATTGAGCAACGCATTTTCTCTTCTCTCTTCCCATTCCTGCACTCAGCACCCCCTCTCTGTTTTCTTGTTAGTGGTAAGGTGCTTCTCAAACCCTTCCCTTTCTGTCTTTCCCCCACCATTCACAGGCTCTTTGAGATGGTGTTGAGAACAAACAAAAGACAATCTTCACTCCCAAGGCACCAGGATATCGAAAGTCCCATTTTTCTCTCTTGCTGTTTTATTTGTTTCTTCTTTAATTTTTTATATTTTATTTTTCAGCTACAGCTTCCATTCAATATTATTTTGTATTAGTCTCAGGCATATAGCATAGTGGTTAGACAATCACGTACTTTACAAAGTGGTCCCCCCAATATCTCAAGTACCTACCTGGCACCATACATAGTTATTACAATATTATTGACTATAGTCCCTACGCTGTAATTTACATCCCTGTTATTTCTCGACCTCACTGAGATATACATGGTATGGGATAGTAACTGGCTAGTGTGAGGACTGGATGGAAAGATCCTCTTTCTTCTCTAAAGGGAAGAAAGACAACTACTTCTCCGCTGACCCTTCTTATCTAATAGTTCACTTCCTTAGCTTCTGACATTCCTTTGCTTCTTTATAAATAAACGGAAAATATATTGATTCAGTTCCTTCCCACAGATATCTGTTTTGAGCAAGGTGTTCTCCTGTAGGGGGTGGGTTTTGGTGCAAAGATCAGATAATGAGATGCTACTGTCCTTGAGGAGCTCCCAGTCCAACTGGTGGATGGGGACTGATATAAGTACACGCGGCTCTAGGAAGAATACAGACCTAGTTAAAGTGACATACAAGGCTCAGCTTCTGTTGAAAGAGGGGAGGACCATGTATAATTTGGGGACTCAGGAAAAGTTTCACTAAAGAGATCAGACGTAAAATGGGCTTTAAGGGGCAAGAAAGATGTTAAGAGGTTAAAAAATTGGGATTGGGAGGCAATAATATAAAGGTATAAGAGAATAGAAAGCAATTCATTTTGGCTCAAGGGCACAGTGTAAGTAAGGGGATTAGAGGGAAAAATGGCCAAACCATTGGCTGGAATTTTATACTGCAGGTCTCAATTGTGGACGAAAATCTCTACATCAGTCTATGGTGAAGAGCAGTCTCTGAAGGGCAGGGCTATCATTAGGAAGCCCAATCTGGCAGCGACGTGTGGAGGAAACAAGAGTGAGGAGACCTAAATGGAGTAAGAGGAAGCTAATTTTATAGACGAAAGAACTGAAACCCAGAAGAAACATTGCGTCCTTGGATTCAGTAGGCCGAATGACTTACTTATTTACTTATTTTTCAATCCTCACCTGAGGATATGTTTTTATTGCTTTTAGAGAGAGAGGAAGTGAGGCAAGGGGTGGGGAAGGGCTTGTCCCCAAGCTCCAGGTTCATACCTGCAGCCATTTTACTGGATGTCTCTTCTTGATGTTCCCACGGGAGCCTTAGGCATGACTGAATTTCCATCTTCCTACATAAGAGCACCAGCCAGAAACGTGGGGGGCTGTCCTAGACCAAATTTAACTGATCCTTATATTATACCTTTTCTCTTTCCAAAATCTCTGTCTGGTTTACCTTTTTTTTTCTCCATTCCTATAGCCGCTCCCTGTGACGATGGCTAGGTCATCTCTCACATGAATAATTGACAAAACCACCAGTCATCCAGACTCAGGAATGGGCTTCCACTGACTGGAACCTGCTGGGAATTCCTCTGCCTTGGACTCTTGCCCTTTATCTTAGTCAGAGGACATGTCTAAGTACCTTAACAGGGCATTCATCCATTGAATATCTAACGTTTGAACTGAGATTTGAAGGGCAAAGAGAAGTTAATCAGGCGAGAGGGGGGAAAGATCATTCAAAGCAAAGAAAGCAGTATGTGCAAAGTCCCTGTGGTGGGTGGGAACACAGGTGGTAATATAGACTGAAAAAAGGTGAGTGGGGCTGGAGCAGAGGTCAGAGGATAGAGAGCCTGGTGAGGGTGGGGCAGGCAGGAGCAACTTCTAGAAAGCTCCGCTGACCTTGACAAGAAAATTTGTCTGAAAAGCAATGGTGAGCCTCTGAATACTTTGGAGGGAGGTGTGATGAAAAAAACCCAAAGCCCCGAGTTTGTCAAAGATCACTGTGACCCTGTATTGGAATAAAACCTGAATTGAGTGGCATGGCTCTACAACCATGATGGGGAGGGTGCAAGACCAATAGCTCAGGGGATGGAAGCTGAGCCTTAGAGCCTCTTTGGGTTGTCAGAGATTTGGTTGCCTGGGGAAAGGCGGGGATGGCTATGAGGAGGCCACAGAAGGTGGGGACCTAAACTCCAGAGGCAATGGCCAGACCTAGAGCTATAAGCATTGGTGCCAGTTTGGTGCCCCAAGGAACAGGTGTGTCAAGCAACACCACTGTGAATTCCGGGAAGACCCAGAGAATGACCCCATCAACCAAATGGGGAGAAATCCTAAAAGACTGGATGTCCCCAAGGAGACATCTTTGACCCAGAAATGGTGACAAGCTCACATGTTTTGTGCCATCAGCATAAATGCAGGCTAAAGAGCAAGATGAAATTAGTAATGGAAAGCAAAGTGTGTGGTATGTAAATTCAAAATCAATACATAACCAACTGAGCTGCCATATGAAGTGACTCATTTCAGGTGCCTTCAAAATGGACTAATCTTACACAATTTGATTTCCTTGTAAATGTCAATTTTCATCAATTTTGGGAGCTTCACATTTGGAAACAACTGCTGATCTTGATAATGACTACTCCCTGTGGCTCTGAAAGAAGTGAGCTTCATAAAATGTCATTTTTGATTCAGTGCGAGTACAGGAGAATTGCAATTCGAATATTAAAATAAATACATAACATGTAAGCATATTAATTGATAATGAGAACTGTAACTCTGGATAGCTGAGAAATTTGCACTGGCCTGAACAATGTCTTCTGCCCCTTTTAGGCAAGCTCTCTGGGAAACCATTGCATCATCAAAAGGGGGTTTGTAAGCACGCACCAGAATTGGACGGGCGTATTTAATGGCACTGTTTGGTCTGTTTGATACATCCCTCACTAAGACGGGGACATAGTTCCCATTAGCCTGGGAGCGTCTTTTCCTCTAAGTGGTGCTTAGGTAGGCATTGCCAAAGTTTAAATCTACATCCTTTCTTTCTCTTTGTGCCATAATCTTTTCATTTTCTGCCATTGACTTCTGAGGTATTTGTCCACACAGATGAAGACCCACTGGTTAAGATTTGCTGTTTCTTTATATGAAGAGCTTCCTACCAAGTTTAAAAATAAGTGCAAATTCTGATGCTTTTTTGGTATAAGAACCAAACTCAAGTACCCTCCAGCCTTCATTATAGCAAGTCTTGTTATTTTGAAGTTAACCAGCTGGAAATTCACTACATAACAGTGTCTGATGAATGAACATTTATCCTATCACAAATGTGTCCTTCTCCAAAGGTGAGTAATTCCAGTTTTTATGCCTCAGCTGGATCTGCAGTACGTACTCCTGTAATCACATACTGTGCAGGGTAAACATAGAGGCAAAGTCAAGAAAGTGGAGAATCCAGGCAACTATTAGCAGTCCTACCCTTCTCCCCTTTGTTTCTTTCCTCTTATTCATGTTTCCCTTCCTACAACACAAAACCCAGTGTCTACTCCTTCCCGCGTCATTGTATATGCACAAGGTCCCACTGAGGTAGAAAAGCAAAACCTGGAGGGTGGGCTGACCACAGACTGGACAGATAAAATAACCTTTACATGATTTTGCCCAGAGGGTCATCCATGCTTCACCAGTGACAGTAGTTCTCACACTTGTCATTCCAAACCTTCTCCTTGCTGCCTTGTCTGCTTCTTTTGCTATCCTCTTAACCTAACTCATAGCTTCTACTCTCACCTTAGTTACTCCTTCCTTTCTTCTCCATGTGGAGATGAAGGCAGGTGTGTGTGTGTGTGTGTGTGTGTGTGTGTGTGTGTGTGTGTAAGTTACATTGGATTGAAATGGACTGGAATGAATGACAACCAGAGAGAACGCCGTCTGCCACTGTTGCAGAAACGACATCCTAGAAAAGAGAGAGAATTGGCAAGACCTTCCTGTAGAATCCCATGGCCCTGTTTCTTTGACCTTCATTTTCTTTTCCCAGTGGAGCCTTCCACTCTGCCTGACTGCCCCCCTTAAAAAAAGAAGTGGGGATGAGGCGACATCGCTGTGTGCCTACACACTCTGCTACTACTTACTCCAGGAACTAAAGAGACAGGCTCCACTCTGGGCTCAAAATGTGCCTACTAAAATATACATCATGTCTCCTAATCCCAGGTCCTCCCTTTTGCTTGTTTGTTGAAATGGCCGATGATACCTTGACCTAGGCCCTCTCTGGACAATGGAGATGAACAACGAAGATAAGATTCAGGGACCCTTTAAATGAAAATCACATTGGCTTCAGATAACTTCAGTGGCATACCACTTCCATTGGAACATGTAAATAGGCGGATGCCTATGAAACAAAGGGAGCCAATCATGATGACCTTGACACCCGATAAAGATCATCAGTCTTGATAAAGTTGCTTTGAGGTTTGTTTTCTGCTGTGCCCCTAGCTATTCTGAAAGTCTTCATGTATTTTTTGTGGTCATGGACCTTGGCTTCTTATGCCTCCCTCCCAGGACATTTTACAGGTATATTACGGCAGCACCTCAGTTCTCAGCTATAAATGCCAACTAAAAACAGAAATGAGGAAAAACATTTCTACTTTACAGTAATGACAGGTTGGCAGGTTGAATGGTGGGGTATTAGGAACAAGAAGAATTATCTGCTTCAGTGATACTCATCCCACTGCCGTATTCACATTAACAGCAGAGGCATGACTGAGACGGAGTTTCCATTAACACGCCCGTTCTAGTTCTTTCTGTTTCCTCTGTTCTCCAGTGCTTATCAGTTCCTTTAAAGTATCCTCAGGTTGAAATTTTCCCTGCTTGACATCAATCCAAAGGTAAATTGCTTGCAAAGTTTGAGGCAAATTATAATTGTGTTCATGTCCACTTCACCAAGTATACAAGCCTACTCTTCCAGCCAATTTTCATTTTTAAGGGTCTTCTCTACAGCCACTCACAGTCACTGGCAATGATTTAATAATGGACTTTTGCCTGCTGCACTGAATAAGGATGAGCTACTTTTAATTTGGCTAATTTAAAATAGAGGTAGTAAACAATCATGGCATTATTATACCAAGTTAAATCATGTAAATAAAGTAGAGTAAATATTATCAAAACATATTATTTGGAACTATATTTATATCATGATAGATAGATAGATAGATAGATAGATAGATAGATATAGAGTCATGTTCATTTGTTTATTTATATTGTGATCGATCCATTCACCTCTTCATCAGGGATCAATCTGATTTTGACAAAGAGACCAAGATTGTGCTAATGGTCCTTTATATATTCTTTTTTACCCCTGTATATTAACTGACTTATATTCTCCTTTTGAGGGATGTGGGTTCCCCCTTTAAACTGCAGGAATTGCCCAGTCTTCCTTGTTGGAGAATGTTCCAAGCCAGATTACTTGGGCTGTAATTAAGGATGCCTTTAACGTGGCAGGCTTGTTACCTGAAAGATGCCTTTTAAGGTCATTCCAGCGTCAAACCCATCTTGTTTCAGGGTGGCAGAACCTCAGAGGGCTGGAATGCCAGCGCAGAAAGCCAAACGGAGGATGATAGCACGGCAGGCCAGAGAACGGGAGTTGGCAGACAAGTCGGTGTGTCTTGAGTTTTTGTTGTGGGGCTTCACTGCGGCTTCCCAGTTGCCAGAAATGCTTCTTTGAACAATTCCAGACCACGGCACTCTGCTTAGCTGCAGGAACCACGTATAGGGTCACCTTGCCAGGATGGAAATGTCATGTTGCTGTTGCTTCTTCACTTTCATTTCCTAAAGAATGAAAAGGTACTTTTGACTAGATCTTGTAGGCAGAGAGCCCTTTTCCTCCTTTTCAAGCCAACATGTAACTAAAATTTCTAACAAAGAAATAAACAAGCCACTTAGCTTTCATCACTTGCCCCATGCTAGCTTGTTCATTCTATTTATTCTTCATTTCCTTGGATATAGAAAGAGAAGGAATGAAAGAAGACTGGATTTTTAAAAAAGATGTGTCTGTTTCCATCTAAGTTGCTGACTGTTATTATACCAAACATCAGAAATGTGTTAAGAGGAAATATTTGTTTACACCTTAAGCTGCATGAAAAGCAATATTGCTGCAGTCTTGTTAAATCAATTACTCTCTGGGCTTTCAGGAGTTGGCAAGCAACTCTGCATGCCCTCCAAAAGAGCTGAAGTTGCAGAATTATTATTTAAAACCTATATGATTCATACCCTCCAAAAAAACAAATATAATCCCTTCTGAAATCCAGATTGGACTACTTCAACAGCAAACACATTCATTTATTATTTCTGGCACTTCCTTTCATGCTAGGGACTTCGTTGGCCATTCAGTCAGGCCCAGTTTTCATAATGAAATCTATCCCTCAGATAAAGGAAAATAAACAAACTTGGTACCTTAGGCTAACGTGATTTTCTGAGTTTTGGAGGGCAGCAGATTGTTTATTTTTTTCAACCTGATAAGTTTCCAAGGCAAAATGATTTATCTCTGTCCAGTTCTTCTCGGGATATTCACTGGGCAGAAAGTGGATTAAGGGAGAAGTAGAGAATGGGCTGAAATATAAAGGGAAGGAACTTTAAGGGCAATACTGAAATGACGATGGCCTAACCCGATTACTGTGTATCCTCTAAAGAGAGCAAAAATCAAATTAAATTGGAGAAAAAGAACGTGAAAAGAGAAGGAAATTGCAATATTTTGGTCTAAGGGAGATTGCATTGTAGGGTTAATAGAATTTAGATGGCAACATCATTTTTTAAACTAGATTGGCTTATGCCTGTAATTCCTGAATGTACTGTTCTTAGGCAAGGTTTGTGTGTGTCTTTCTCTAACATGACACAAGAAAAAAAAAGGTGTTCACAAATGATAATTGCCTAGTGCCAGCAGTCACATAATTCTCTTTCAAAAGAGAGCAGGGAAAAGAGCTGTTGCCAAGGCAAGCTTGGAGGCCGTGAGGCCACAGAGCTCCCCTTTATCTGAGGTCCCACCCACAGCCTGTCATTTCTCTCCAGGGCCTCTGTTTGGCACCTGGGAAAGCTCCCTCCCCAAGCCTGACCCAGGGAACTGCCCAGCTGTGATTCACCTCTTCCAACACACTCTCCATTCACCATGATCCTGTGGACAGAGGGTGCTCATCGCTCTGTGGAGGAGGTGCCCTGACATGTCACCAGTGGTTCTCATCTTCCAGATACAAGACATACATAGACATGTGAACAACGTGGTAACAGTCCAAGATGAATGTGAATAAGTGCTGCATTAGTGCAGACTTGTTCTCAACTTCGGTATCACATCAGGGCAGGCTGCCATGATCAGTGGGGGGAAAGGAGTGGAGTTAGGGCTCCCATTGTTATAACAGCACCTAATCTCTTGACCTGCCTTATAATAATAAATAGGGGCAGGTGGAATCTTTTTAGGGCTGACAGTGTGCCAGGCATGGCGTGAGCATTCACATGCCGCCCAGCAGTCCTATGAGTGGCAGGTGAGGGGAATGAAGGGTACCCACCTCTTAGAGAGGTTATCTGTCTGAGGCACTTTGTTTCTGGTGCAAACATGAGCTGTCATTTGCATCATCCTCCCCAACTGAGAGATGAGGAAACCAAAAGTGAGTAGTGGTAAGTAGCTATCGGTAGAATCTGAATTCTGAATTTGACCTGACTCTAAAGGGTATTCTCTTCACTTCTATGTCTCACTGCTCTATGGTGAGTGGGCAGGTGTGGAGAGCCCAGCGGTCTCCATCAGTAATGTCAAAGCAGACCTGCATTTAGTGCCACAGGGGCCAAGAAGAAGTTTTAAGAGAAGTTTCTGTGGAGGAAAAGAGGTGTGGGGACATGATTGGGGCTGGGTAGGCAGAGAGAAAGGACATTTAGATGGTGGAGAGGAACTGGGAGGTGGTGGGTGGCAAGTCCCTCAGGGGCTGATGGTGAACTGGAAATTGAGACATTAAGGAAACTTAGCTCACATCCCAGTCTCACCCTCCTCAGGCTGCCAGACATGTACCACATGCACCACAAATTCTCCTCCTCAGACACCCAATTCCACTGAGGTATTCATCTTGTCCTTTCATAAGGCAGTTGCATGTTTAGTCAGTTGCAAAACTCCAGTGCATAATGCAACCTTGACCCAGTGCAGCCTGCTGGAGCAATGTCTTCTCCAGGAGAAACATTTCCAGGGTCAGGGGACTCATTACCTCTCGAGAGAGCCCAGCTCATTGATGGGGAGCTTTCATTCATAGAAAGCACTTCTTTATGAAATCTCTGTTTCTCGAGTCCTTCAGGTGTTTATAGATAGCTATCCTGTGCTGAATTTCTTCTCCAAACGACCCCACTTGCCTCCTTTTAAAGCCTGTCTCCATGTTTGATGCAACTACCTCTAGTTGGTAACTTTCTGGAAAAAGCGTGGCTTTGGGAGCAAGGAGTGAACTTATATTAGCAGCTTCCTGCATTTACAGAGCCATTAAAAATGGACAGAAAGCTGTTGAGATGAAATGGAAAGTATGTCACCTGCACACGTGCAGGAAAAGTGAAACTAAAGTCAAAGGAAGCATTACCTGTCACGTAAGGTGTCCCAGAAGTCTTAGAGCAAAATCACTTCAAAAATGTATTTGCTAAAATCTTACAAAATGGCCCATTGGAAAGTTACTTATTATGATTTACTTATTATGATTTATAAACTTTTAATAATACATTTTTATTGTACTATTTGTTTCAAGCAACGTTGGATATCTTGAAAGGGGATAGATGCTGATGAGGATCAGTGGACCCCTCAAAGATGTGTGACCCTCCTTGCTCACTTGCACATTAATAGGAATTTTCCATTGCCAGTTTGTGGCTGAATATAGACCCTTGGTATTCAGGGTCTATATTAGGAGTAGGAGGCTATATTAGGAACCAGGAGGCCAAGTTGCAGACATCCAAACTATGCTCAGGTTCTTTCTTTCCTGTCACCAACACCATCTGCTTCCATCCTCCAAATTACCTTGGGTTCCAAGATGGCTGCTGGAGTGCCTGCTCTCATAACTATGCTCCATTAAGACACTGGGAAGAAGCAGAATAGCAAAAAGCAGATGCCCTTCTCCTTTCTTTTAAGGAAACTTCCCAGAATTCCTACCTGACACTTTCATGTATCTCATGGGCCCAAATAAAGTCACAGCCGGAACCTACTAACAACGAAATCAGCTTAACAAGCAATAGTCATTACTTGTTAAGGTCATTACCAAGAATGGACATTGAAGATAACTAGAGTTTCTCTTTTCCTCAACCAGGGTTTTATGCAAGGATCTGCTCTCCCACATCATCACCATCACTGACTGTTACCCTTCTTTTTACTTTTGCCAACTGACATGCCGTAAATGGTATCATGTTATTTTTATTTATATTGCTCTAATTACTGAGAAGGATGACCATGTATGTATATTTATTAACTAATGTACTTGTAGTCATCTCTGAGAAGTTGCTATTTATGCCCATAATCTACTTATAATTCTTTCTCATCCTTTTCATTGATTATTAACAGTCATTTAGTTACTAGAATTATAACCCATATATCTTTGCAAACATTTTCCCCTGGTTTATCATATGTTGTTAAAATTTCACTTATTTTAAAAAAATATTTTATGTACCTCACGCCCCTTAGGATGGCTATTATAGAAAAGAGAAAACATAACATAACAATCATTGGTAAGGATGTAGAGAATTTGGAATCTTTTGCACAGCTGGTGGGAATATAAAATGATGCAGTATTATGGAAAACAGTATGGTGGTTCCTCAAAAAATTAAAAGTAGAATTACCATATGATTGAGCAATTCCACTTCTTCATATATACCCAAAATAATTGAAAGCATGGTCTTGAAAAGATATGTGTGCCATCATGCTTATAGCAGCATTATTCACAATAGTCAAAATGTGGGACTAACCTGTATCCATCGGTAGATGAATAGGTAAACAAAATGTCATAGATACCCATAACAGAGTATTATTAAGCCTTGAAAAGAGAGGAAATTCTAACACTTGCTACCATATGGATGGACCCTGACAACATTATGCTAAGTGAAATAAGTTAGTCACAAAAGGACAAATACTATGTGAATCCACTCACACGAGATATCTGAAATAGAGACAACACATAGAATGGTGGTTGCCAGGGCTGGGAGAAGGGGGCGAAGAGGATTTCTGTGTGATAGGTACAGAGTTTTAACTTTTAAAAATTTTTCAAACATTATTTTTATTGATTACGCTATCACAGTTGTCCTGCTTTTTCCCCCTTGACCCCCTCCACCCTGCACTCCCCACTCCCTCAGGCAATCCCCACACCATTGTTCCTGTCCATGGGTCATGCATATAAGTTCCTTGGCTACTGCATTTCCTACACTGTACTTTACATCCCCATGGCTATCCCATAACTACCGATTTGTACTTCTTAATCCCTTCACATCTTCACTCATTGCTGCGCGCCTCCCTCCCATCTGGCGACCATCAAAATGCTCTCTGTATTCATGATTCTGTCTCTGTTCTTCTTGTTTGCTTAGTTTGCTTTTTAGATTCAATTGTTGATAGATTTATATTTTTTGCTATTTTATTATTCATAATTTTGATTTTATTCTTTTTCTTAAATAAGTCCCTTTAACATTTCATATAATAATGATTTGGTGAAGATGAACTCCTTTAGTTTTTTTCTTGTCTGGGAAGCCCTTTATCAGCCCTCTGATTACAAATGGTATCTTTGCTGGGTAGAGCAATCATGACTTTGAGTATTTCTTGCCAATCCCTTCTAGCCTGCAAAGTTTCTTTTGAGAAATCACCTGACAGACTGATGGGAACTCCCCTGTAGGTAACTTAGTTCTTTTCTCTTGCTGCTTTTAAGATCCTTTCTTTACCTTTAATCTTTGGCATGTTAACAATGATGTGTCTTGGAGTGGGCCTCTTTGTATCCATCTTGTTTGGGACTCTCTGTGCTTCCTACACTTGCATGTCTATTTCCTTCACCAAATTAGGGAAGTTTTCTTTCATTATTTTTTCAAACAGATTTCCAATTTCTTGCTCTTTCTCTTCTCCTTCTGTCACCCCTATGATGCAAATGTTGGACCTCTTGAAGTTGTCCCAGAAGCGGCTTATGCTATCCTCATTTTTTTTTAAATTCTTTTTTCTTCTTGTTTCCCTGATTGGTTGTTTTTTGCTTCCTTATGTTCCAAATCATTGATTTGATTCTCAGTTTCATCCACTCTACTGTTGTTTCCCTGTAAATTGTTCTTTATTTCAATTAGTGTATCCTTTGTTTCTGACTGGATCTCTTTTATGCTCTTTAGGTCCTCATTAAGTTCCCTGAGCATTCTTATAACCAGTGTTTTGAACTCTGCCTCTGAAAGATTGCTTACCTCCATTTCATTTAGCTTTTTCTAGAGTTTTGATCTGCTCTTTCACTTGAGCCATATTTCTTTGTCTCTTCATTTTCACAGCCTCCCTGGGTTTGTTTCTATGTGTTATTAGGTAGAGCTGCTTTGACTCTGTGTCTTGGTAGTGTGGACTAATGTGGTAGGTGTCCTGTAGGGTCCAGTGGCACAGCCTCCCCCATCACCCAAGTTGGGTACTCAAGATGAGCCCTTTGCGTGGGCTGAGTACACCCTCCTCTTGCTGAGCCCTGGCTGCTGTTGGAGATTAATGAGAGGGATTTGCCCAGGCCAGTCAGCGGCAAGGACTGGCTGTGACCACTTGCTACCAAACTCCTCCCTCCATGGAGAATCAACTGTTCAGGGACAGGGTGGTGGTGCTCTCACGTGGTCTGTAGCTGTCCACTGAGTGTGCTGGCCCTGGGGTTTCCCAGGTGGTGCAGGCCAAGGTCAGCCCTCACCTGTGTTTTGCCCACGGTCACCCTGCCTGAGCTATCAACAACCTGAGACAGCTGCCCCTTGTGCTCATCTTAGAGATTCCCAAGCAAAGCCGAGCTGTGAAGCTGGGTTGGCTGCTTCTTGGTAGTGCCGAGCCTGGGGCTAAATGAGGCCAGCTGTTGCTTGTCTGATAGGATTTAGGAAGTTGTGAAACATGAGCCAAGACCTGCTTTTCATATGGAAAAACAGCCTGGGTGAGCCTAAAATTGGGTGGGTTGGTGTCTCTGGAGATCTCCAAGGTGGGTCAAACAGTGTTAGCCAGGTTGATGAAATCTCAGATATGGCACCAGCCTGCGGGCTCTGTTGGGGGAAGGTTTAGCAAAGGGACAATGTTCCCTGCTCATCTTGATGCCAGACACTTCAGTTTCTCCCTGTATGCCACTGCTGCCTTTTAAGCTGCTACCCTGGCACTAGAGCTCAGAGAGAGAGCGAGTATGTATTCTTTAAGAGGAACTGCCTGGGGCTCCAGGGGTTTCTTCCACTGACTCAATCCCTGCTGGCTTTTGCAGCCAGGAGTTGTGGGGACTTATCTTCCTGGCATTGGAACCCTGGGCTGGGTGGCCAGGTGTGGGGCTGGGACTCCTTGTTCCTGAGATATCCCTCTCAAATTTTTATCCACTACATGTGTGAGGGACCTTCCCGCCCTGTGTCTGCGCCCCTCCTACCAGTCTGGATGGATACGGTCTCTTTAATTCTGTAGTTGTCAGACTTCCATTCAACTTGATTTCTGATGGTTCTGAGTGATGGTTGTTCTATATTTCAGTTGTAATTTTGATGTGATTATTTGAAGTGGCGAGACAGGTCTGCCTATGCCGTCATCTTGACTGGAAATCCAGGGTTTTAATTTTGTGAGATGAAAGAGTTACGGAGTTTGGTTGCAGAACAATGTGAATGTATTTAACACTATTAAACTGCACACTTAAAAATGGTAAAGATGATAAATTTTATATTATGTATATTTTACCATAGTTTAAAAATATTTTATGTCGTTAGCTTTATCATCCTCTCCTTTACAGTCATTGCGTTTAGCATCATTCTTAAAAAGTCTCGTTTTATCTCCAAATGATAAAAATATTTGTCTATATTTTCTCCTTCTGTATTTCAGTGTGGGATACTCAGGTGCAATTGATTCAGTTAATTATATTCAATATTTCATAAGATATTACTAGTGATTGATCCTTCCTAGGCTCATCTCTTATTTATTTATTCCCTTTAATCCCCATTACCTACTGCAATCTCCCCCACATACAACCATTCTCATGTGTTAAATATGTTATCTTTTTCATTCGAATGTTTTTGCTAACTACTTATTTTTTATGTTCACACATTTTAATTTATATATAATTATATATAATAAATATATTATAAATTACATGTGTAAATTATATATATATATAATTCTATTTCTCACTTGCTTCACTGAGGACTAAAATATCAAGGTCCATCCCTGATATTCTGTGTGCATTTCATCCATTGTTTCTAATTCCTGCTCCCTCCTCCTGGGTGTGTGTCCACATGTTGCCAGTCCTCCCTCCCAGCAATGGACACTCGGATTGCCCTAGCTTCCCACCGCGAGCAACACCGCATCTACTTATGGGTCTGTGTGAGCTGGATGTGATTGTATAAAAATGAAGGACTTCTTTTCCACAAAGTCTGATGTAGACAAAGTTAACAGATGACAAAGAGGAAAATGGTATTTATGGTGTCTAAATTAACAAGGGATTAGGACCTAGAATACACAGAAACCTTTTCAAATCAAGAAGACAAACAAAGAAAGCCAATAGAAATTGGGCAAAGAATACAAGCAGCATTTTATAGGCATTTTATGAAAATGGAAACCCAAAAAACTAACAAGTATTTGAAGGGATGTTCAAACTCATTAGTAATCCAAGAAATACATTTTTAAAACAAAGGTATTTTTGCCTTATGAGAATGGCAAAAACCAGAAACCAGGTAACACCAGGTGCTGGTGTGGATTTGCAGGCACGGTACCCTTCACACTGGCAGGAGAGTAAACTGTGGTCACGTTAACATGCACATACTCCTGACCCTGAAATTCCACTCTTCTACCAGCAGTTCTATAGTTTGCATTTTGTTTATTTTTAGCACATAAATGTTTAATCCATCTGGGATTTATTTTGTTGTAGAGTGTAAGTATTGAGCAATATTTATTTTCCCCAAATGTTTGGCCAGTTGACATAACACTTTTGAATAATACCACCATTTCCCCTACTGTCATTCTATCACTTACTACCTTCTTATAGATTCCTGGGTCTGTTTCAAAGTGTTAGGTTTCTAAAGAGCATATTTCAGGGTTGCCAAGCACTGACCCATTTGCAGAAAGTTTAATCCCTCCTGTGTTTTGTGCTTTGATGTCAAGAGCCATGAACTAACTACAGATCCAAAGAAAAAACAGTCCCTAAAATCAAGGGCTGTTTTCCCTTGTACTTATAAATTCTTGTTGTATGGAGCTTTGGTTTCTGGCTGATATTCTTAAATGAGCCCTTTCTCACATTCCTCCCTCCTTCCTGGTCTCCAGCCTTCTGGTGGCATCTTCTGCTTCTATTTCTTTGACAAGAAGTTAAATTTTTATCCTCTCTTTCTCTCTCTTTCTGAGTGCCCAATTAATCCTGTTTCAAAAAGAAAGTTTAAAGTCTTGAACGGAATTTGGAAATCAGAAAACCTTTCTGGAGATTAGCAATTTAGCCGTTTGGAGATTTCAGTCAGCCCAAATTAAAAAAAAAAAAAATCCTTCAGAACTGAAGTGCCTCTTTGTTCCTCAATGGGAAGCCTGGTGGCACTCATGTGAGTTCTCCTAGCATGAGGCTCTCTCTGCACAGGCTCAGTCAAATTCCCAGGAAAAAGATGCCTGACTGTCAAGGGTTAAAAGACAGAGGAGCAGCCCAGACACCCAAAACCATCTTCACATCAGGGAGATGAAGTCACATTTCAAGGCTGCAGGAAAGCATGTTCTGTTCGAGGAGTGTCAGTCACTTTAGTTTTCAAAGACACAGACAGCACTTAAAGGCTGTCAGTCATTGACTATAAAAGAAGACAAGAAACTTTTAACATATGAATTACCAACATTTTTCATAGTAAATTAAGTAGAATTTTTTAATGCAAAAAAATTATTATTTCCGAGATTTGGCCAGTTCTTTTCCATGAGAATATTTGGAATAGCATTATCTGTCAGATTAAAAGAAAAAAAAAGATTAAATAGATCTATTAAAGCATAAAGGAGAAGATCTGGTCTGACTTCCCTTGACTATAATGTTCTGTAGTCAACTTGAAGGCTGACAATGTGCTAGACTAGGAAGCTGTCCTGCGGGAGAAAGTTGACAACCAACTTTCACTGTCCAATGCAGCAGCCACGAGCCACATGGGGCTACTTAAATTTAAGTAACATTCAATAAAATTTTAGTTTTACTCACACTAGCCACATTCCAAGTGTTCAACTCCATGTGGCTAAGTGGCTACTGTATTGAACGGCACACATATAGAACACTTTCATTATCACCATAAGTGTTGTTGGGTATCACTGATTAGACTCTTTTTCCTCAAAGTATGGTAGTGGGTCAGCAGCAGAGATGTCACCCAGAAGCAGGGCGGCTTCAGGGGCGTGTGACCTGTGGAATGAATGGCACAAAGTCCTGAACTTAGAAGGGTTCTGCCCTTGGTTTAATGCTTTGTTGTCCCTATCTTGGAATTGTTAATAATTTTAAACAAGGGGTCTTATATTTTTATTTGCACTGAGCCCCACAAATGATGTAGCCAATCTTGTTCGAGGGCTTGTTACAAATGCAGAACCTCTGGCCCCACCCCACACATGCTGAGTCAGAACCTGAATTTTAACAAAGACCCCCAGCTGAACTTTATGGACATTACACTTTGAGAAACAGCATGTAGAAAAGTAGTCCTCAAACTTTTTAAAATATGGAACTCTTGCTTTAAATTGATTAAAATAAAATTTGCACAGGGCCAAATATATTTTATGTGTGTGTGTGTGTGTGTGTGTGTGTGTGTGTGTATAAATAATACATCAAAATAATTATGAACATCAGAGCAATTTATAGTTATTGTTCAACTATAAATAATATCTGGTTGCCCTGCCTGGTGTGGCTCAGTGGATTGAGAGCCAGCCTGCAAACCAAAAGGGTGCCAGTTCAAGTCCCAGTCAGGGCACATGCCTGGGTTGTGGGCCAGGTCCACATGCGGTTAGGGGCATGCGAGAGGCAACAGATTTGTGAATCTCTCACACATTGGTGTTTCTCTCCCCCTCTTTCTCCCTCCTCTCCCCGCCCTCTAAAAATAAATAAATTTAAAACATTAAAAACATAATAATACTATCTGGTTATTTTGGAATCCCTAGGTTTCTATGGAAGAGCTTAAATACCTCTACTCTAGAACCGTTTGGTTGGAGACAGTTTACAATACTGAAGCAACCCCAATCCTGTACCTCAGGAGAAGTGGCAAATCCCAGGTAAGCCAACTTTCTTGGAATAAGGAGACAAATTAGAACCGAGGTAACTGTAGTATTATGTAACCTTTGTAGGTAATAGTGGCCAACCCATATTAGCAAATATTAGAGAGCTCTGCCACTTTGAGCTAGGCACTTCATTACATCCCGTCCCTTAAACTTCACAGCGCTATGAGGAGGCCCTGGCATTAACCGCATCCTACACATGAGTAAGTGAGGCTTAGGGAGATTAAGTGACTTACCCAAGCACAGGCAAGCTCTGAACCCAGGCTCAGACCCGGGATGAGGATGGGATGAGGGAAGCACTCTCCTCATAATTGAAGGGACTGGCAAAAATTCAGTAATCAAGATAAATAATATTTAAATTCAATCTTCTTTTTTTTCCCGATTTTTTTACTGTTGTTCAATTACAGCTGTCCCCATTTTCCCCCCATTACTCTCCCCCGTCCTACCCACCCCCACCTCCCACATCTTCTTAGAAGTCTAAATTAACGTGAAAATATCCATGATGGACAAACTATCCTCTCTTTAAGTAAAGGCAGGCTGTTGTCGGCTTGCCCCACGAGCCTGCATCTTTGCGCCACAGGAACAGTCATTTGCATTCAGCCCATGTGCCCGGCGCTGGGCAGCACATGGCCCACCGAGCTGATGAAGGCTGACGATAGTGCATGGACAGACTGGTCAAGGTCGACTTTATATATATACAGTCATGATTTCTGATGTTAGAGGTTTTATTAACTTTTCCCACTTTGTCCAGCCTCAGGGAGGGTGTCTTGATAAGCGTACATGGGGGCCACATTTTTCCTTTGGCCTCAGGCTCCACTATGGATTGTCACTGCCCGGGTCCATCCTGGGTTGAAAACTCACCCTCTGCCTACACCAGTGGTCTCAGTCCTGACTGCACAGTAAAAATCAAACATCCCCATGCTGGGACTGATCCCTGGAGCCCCTTTTCATTTGGCTGGGTGGCTCAGAATGAGGCCTGGCATTGGGTTTGTTGCAAAACTTTCCAGTTCGTTTGAACGTACAGTCAATGTTGACAATTACTGTGCTATACCGCCCTGCTGCCCATGAAGGATGACAGGAGCCCTGCATACAAAATGACATTCTCTCTGAGCTTTCTGTGAGGTGAGGTCAGCGGGGAAACACATTCTCTTTCATACTGGAATAAGAATCATTGAATTTTAGATCTAGATGTTGCCTTAGGAATCATAGCTTGTTGAGCTAAAAAGGACCTCTAATTAGATTGCCAATTATACTGATGAAAAACAGAGGCTCAGAGAGGTAATGAGGGGCACAGAGACATGAGCAAAGGAATCCCAGAACTTAGCCCAGGCTCTTTTCAAGGCATCCATTAGAGAAAAACAACAACAATAACAACAAAAGCACTTCCCTCTCTCACGAAAAAGAAATTAAAGCAGACCTCAAAGGCAATTGATTTTTCTCAAGTCATGAGAATTATAGTAAAATTTGTCTATTTAATTCAGCATCTTAAAACACTTTTCAGAAAAACTTGATTAATCTGAACCCCCAATTCATAAAGTGATAATCTGTAGGAGAAATGTTTTGTTTGATCCATAGACTGTTTTAAAAAGTTGAGCCAGCATTTAAACATTGAGAGAGCCCACATAATATCTTACATGATGTACTTCTCTTGAAAGCTTGAAATATTCGCAAGTGGACCTGTACTCCTGACTGTTACAATTGGCTGCTGGAGCTGCGTCACTGTGGCCCATTGACAGCAGGGCCAAGCCCACCCCTTTTTGTCACAGCCCCCACTACTTCCAGTCGCATTCATGACTTTAGGTTGGCTAAATGTCACTGCAAAATTTAAAACTAAAGTTGACATCTCTGAAATGCCAGAATCCTCCACCCAGTCTGTTTCATGCATTTACATTAACTACTTGGCCCCAGTAGCATTTGAATCTGCAGCTCCTGATCATGTTGTCATAGGCCCATAAGTCACCATACGTTGAGGCAGAAAGAGCAATTCCCTGCTCACTTCTGACTGCAAGAGCTGCCCAGGCTGGGTGGTGAGGCAGATCTCCTCAGTGGAGACTGGAGGGGGGTCCTTTACAAAGAGCCCTTGTGGGCAGCGTCTTCCATTCTTAGGTTCCTGACCACAGGACCTAGCTTTCAGCCATCCCAACACACTGCGGACTTGGATCTTTTCATTAGAAATCTCTGCTCCACGTCATCAAGATTCTTCTTCCTGCCTGCTTAATTCGTGCTGTTCTCCCATCTCGGGATGCCCTCCCTCTTCATCTAAAGTCCATTTGCCCTTCTAGGTTCAGCCTCCTGGGCGACTCTGATCCGAAATTCCTGTTACATCAAGTCAACAGAGAAACCATATGCTCTTTTGATTTCTGCTGAACAGTGGATAAGCTCTTTCAGTTCACCTACTCGTAATTTTTGAATCTCCCTAACACCCAGGACGGTGCTGGGCAAACAGGATCTTCTCAACAGACCCTGTGCTTTGACTCAAGGGTCCCCCTCTGCCTTCCTCTGCCTTCGCCTATCAGAGCAGACGATGCAGACCCCGACTTTAGCCACTAGAGGCCGCTCGTCCACACGCATCTTGCCCTGCCCAGGTTCCCTGCTGTACACACATTACTAGAGCCTCTGGAAGTAGGGCAGTCTCATTTATTTCCTCTCCAACACAGCCTTACCGTCAGAGCCTCTGATGTCAGGGTCCCTGCCGTGCAAACAGCAAAATGAAAACACTGCAAATCAGAAAGGTCACTGCATCTGCTCTGCACATTTACTTCTCACCTGAAATCTCTGCTTCGCTAGCAATGGCCCAGCTCAGGCTCTGAATATTTTTTCCCGACTCAGTATTCCAGCAGGAAGGAAAAGAAATCTGTGACTACTGCGCCTCTGTGTGTGTGTGTGTGTGCGTGCGTGCGTGTGGTTACAGATTATTGCATCACAACTGTGTCAAGAAAGATTTCCATCTACCCTCCTGGTCCTCCATCCCTGGGAAGTTTCTGCCTAGGGCCCTGATGCTCCAACTCTGCTCTGCCTTGGCTACTGTTGTTTTCCACACACAACAAGACTGACCTTTTAAAACAGGCCCTATCGAATTGCAGCAACCTTTAAGCAGAGGCGGTAGTCAGGTTTTAGTTGAGAGATCTGAGGAGCCCAAAGTAGCAGTATGAAGGGAACACTGTAGATCTGGAAATGGGATGGATACCACAGAGGGTGGGGAAGGAAGAATAGTAGGTACCTAAGATAAGACCAATCACGCAGCCCAAGTGCCCAGCATGGCCTCACGTTGGTATTGCGGACAGTGATGCCGACATTGGTTGAGTCAGAGTGATGGTAAGGGCTTGGCCTTGTTCATAACAGGGATTCACCTGGATTTCCAGGCACTGGGAAAAAAGCTAGGATAGACCTCAGCTGGACTAGTGAAGACCGGGACTCATAAGTCCTAAGCACAAGCTTCCTGGGCTGGGCTAACATGTTTCAAGGTCATCTCATTGGCAGCCTCTAAGAGGCACTCAGATCATCTGGCAGACTTTAAAGGAAAGACCAATTTACAAGTCTGTTTCATCTATCACCACCACCACCACCCAGAGGGTGCACTTACTAATAGAGGCAGCATAGCATCTCTGAAGCTGACTCCCTGAGTGGGAACCACAGTTCTGGCATTTACCAGCCATAACTGAAACTCTCTACCTCAGTTTACTCACCTGTAAAATGGAACTAATAACAGTACCTAACTCAGTGGGTGACTATGAGGTATAAATGAGTTAATATGTGTAAAGTACTTAAAACAGTGCCTGGTACATGGTAAGTGCATATGTAAATATGTTATTTATCACTTTTTAAAAATTATCTATTTTGCACTAAGCACGCAATATAGCTGCTCTTGTCTAGTTTTGACCATGTCTGGAATGAGGAATGCCAAAAATACGTTTTCAGAAATAGTGCTAATTTCATACCTAAACAGTGACAATAACACTTTCAGTCCAACAAGTCTCACCTTTTCTACATAGCCAAGTTTATAATTACCTTAAAGGTATTTCTTGTCTTTTCATCCCTCTTCCCTTTCATCAACAGGTCTAAAAAAATGGATAAGAGCTAATACAAAAACTGACAAATGTTTAGTAAGATTGACTACGGAAAAACCAAACAAAACAGAGAAGACCCAAAAAGAAAATAAAAAATGAAAGTGGCGTTATGGCTACTGCTACTGATTTTACAGAAATAAAAAATATTCCGAGATTACTGTGACCAATTGTATGTGAAGAAAATGAATAACCTTGATGAAATGAACAAATTCGTAGAAACACACAACCAACCAAGACTCATGAAGACATAGAAAACCTGGACAGACCTATAACTAGTAAGCAGATTTAATCAGTAATGAAAAATCTCCCAACAAAAAGAGACCTCAGACCAGATGGCTTCATTGGTGAAGTCTACCAAATGTTTAAGAAAAATTACACCAATCCTCCTCAAAATCTTCCAAAAATTAAAGAGAAGGGAACACTCTCGAACTAATTCTAGGAAGCCAGCTTTGCCCTACTACGAAAGCCATACAAAGACACTACGAGAAAAACAACAACAACTACTACATACCAATATTCCTAATGAATTGTGGTAAAAAAAAAAATCTTAACAAAATATTATGACACAGAACTCAATAGCAGGTTTAATATTGTTAAGATGTCACCACTATCCAAAGTGGGCTACAGGTTCAGTGCAATCCCTTTAAAATCCCAAAGAAGTTACTTTTTTAGAAATAGAAAAATCTATTCTAAAATTCATATAGAATTTCAAGGCACCCTGAACAACCAAAACGATGTTGCAAAAAAAAGTTGGAAATCTCACACTTCCTGATTCCAAAACTTACTACAAAGTGCCAGTAATCAAAACACTATTGTACTGGCATAAAGACGGGCATATATAACATTAATGAAAATAGAACAGAGAGCCCAGAATAAACTCTCACATGTATGTTCAAATGCTTTCTGACAAGAAGGCAAGGCCATTCAAATGGGAAAGGGCAGTCTTTTCAACAAATGGTGGGGGGCGGATTAGATAGCCACATGCTAAAGAATGAAGCTGGACCCCTATCTTATAACGTATACCAAAATTAATTCATAATAGATCAAATAACAAAGCATAAGAGCTAAAACTTATGGTAAAGTCTTCCTGACATTGGATTTGGCAATGATTTCCTGGATTTGGCACCAAAAGTCCAGGCAACAAAAGAAAATAAGTAGATAAGTTGGACTACATCAAAATTAAAAATTCTGTGCATCCAAGGATACAACCCACAGAATGAAAAAGCAACCCACAGAATTAGAGAAAATATTTTAAATCATATATCTGGTAAAGATCTAATATCCAGAATATATAAAGAACCCCTACAACTTAACAATAACAACAACAAAAACCTGATTTCAAAGTAGGCAAAGAACTCTAATAGACATTTATCCAAAGAAGATATAGTAGCTAAAAAGCACATGAGAAGATGTTCAACATCAGTAATCGTTAGGAAAATGTAAATGAAAACCACAGTGAGATAGCACCTAACACCCATTGGATGATTACTATAAGAATAATAATAATAACTAGTGTTGGTGAGGATGCGGAGAAATTGGAACTTTGGGGTAAAGTTGGTGGGAATGTAAAAGCGATGCGGCCACAACAGAAAATAGTATGGAGGTTCCTCAGGCAATTAAAAATGAAATTATAATATAATCCAGCAATTACATTCCTGGGTATATATATACCCAAAAGGATTGAAAGCAGGGTCTCAAAGAAATATTTGCACACCCATGTTCATAGCAATGCTATTCACAATAGACAAAAGGTGGAAGGAAGTAACCAAGGACTCATAGCCAGATAAATAGATAAACAAAGTGTTGTATATACATACATGGAATATTATTCAGTCTTTAAAAAGAAGAAAATTCTGACACATGCTACAATGTGGATGAACCTTAAGAACATTGTGCAAAGTGAAATAAATCAGTCACAAAGGGAAAAATATTGTGTGACTATACTTATATGAGGTACCTAGAGAAGTCAAGTTCCTAAAGACGGAAAGTAGAATGGTGGCTGCCAGGGGCTGGAGGGAAGAAGGAACGGGGTGTTATTGTTTAGTGGGTAGAGAGTTTCCATTTTGCAAAACGAAAAGAGTTCTGGAGTTGGATCGTGGTGATGATTGCTCAGGAATGTGAATGTGACATAATGTCACTAACCAAAAACTTAAAAATGGTTAAGATGGTAGATTTTATGTTATATATATTTTACCACAATTGAAAAAATAAGACAGAAAAAAACTTATCCAACTATTCATTCATCCCACAGCTATCTCCTGAAGGACTGCAATGAGCTAAGCACAGTTTCAGGTGCTAAAATGCAACAGTGAGAAAAATAGGTCATTCTGCCCTAATGAGGGTTACATTCTCGTGGGGACACAGGCAATAAAAAGAAAACAGGGAAGTAGACAAGGTAGTTTAGATTCTAATGGATGCTAAAGGAAGTTAACAGGGTGATGTGATAATGAAATAGTGAATGACTTCAAGGGTGGAGTTTAGTTAAGATGGAATGAAAGCTGACATGTGAGCTAAGATCTGAAAGAGAAAAACAACAGACACGCTAAGAGCCAGAGTTGTGACCCAAAGTCCCTGAGGTGGGAAAGAGCTTAGAAAATTCAGGGAACAGAAAGAGGACCTGGGGTTGGAGCGTCAAGAATAAGGGGACAGTGGGATAGGGTGAGCTTGGAGATCCAGGCAGTGGCTACATTATGGAAGGCTTTGTTCTTTGCATTAAGGGGGTGTACATTTTATCCCACATGATCCAGTTTATGTTTTAATGTGTGGAGAAAAGGGTGAAAGCAGTGAGACCAGTGAGGAAATGTGAGGCAGTGGTGCCTTGAACTAAAGTGGAAGCGACAGAGATGGAGTGAACCTGTTGGATTGAAATAGATTTTTTTGAGTTAAAACACAGGACTGCTGGTAGTCTGGTAGTGGAGGCTGAGGGAAAGGAAGAAATAAATAATAATTTCTAGGTTTTTTGACATGAGTGGATACTGGTGGCATTTAATAAGAGGCAGAAGACAGTGGAAGAAGCAGGCTGGGTTCGGAGAAGAGTTCGATTTTGTGCATGTTACCTACATTTAATAGGCATATCAGATGGCTGGGTGGAAATGTCAAATAGGCATTTGTACATACAAGTTTGGAGTTCACTGGAGAGGTCGGACCTGGAAACATAAACCTGGGAGTCATCACCAAATACATATCTAGCCCCAAAAGCCTGGTGGCTATTCTAGGGAGAGAGCACGTTCTGGAGGTTTTACATAGCCATTTGCCTGGGCTAGAGAGTATGACTGAGCCCATTAGTAATAACGTCTCACAGCAGTTTCCCGTCGGAGCAATTCCTCTTTCCTGGATCAAATGTGTATGTCCAGGTTCTATCATACACGGAAGGAGAGGAGACCCAGAGGGAGCTAGGGGTCTCTCTCTTTCCATTTCTTCTTCCAAGTTTTTAATTCGTGGAGCAAGTTTTTAGTGAAGGCCAAACGCAAATTAATTGAATTGCCTTCCTAGTTCCCACTTGGAGCACTGGATAGAAATTAGAGGAAGTGGATGAGAGAAGTAAATGTGATTCTTCCCTATTAGAAACAACAGTGGTCCCCCCATTTTCTGTGGGGGCTATGTTTTAAGACCCCTGTAGATGTCTGAAACCTTGGATAGTACTGAACCCTATATATATTGAGTTGGTCAGAAAAGTCTGTATGGCTTTTTCCCATAAAATAAAGGGCACATTTTGCATTTTCACTAATAACTGCTGATTTGGATATTTTGAGTATGTCGGCTCTATCTCAGGCGGTATAATATTCCTTGTTCTCGATTCATGTCTTGATGTGATCGCTATCAATTTCAACTGGTCTATCTGACCATGGAGCAAAGACCAGAGATAAATCTCCAGCACAAAACTTCGCAAACCACTTTTGATATGTTTGCTTAATCACAGCACCTTCCCCATACACTGCACAAATCTTTTCTTGCATTTCAGTTGCATTTTTTCCTATCTTGAAACAATAAAACTTAATGTGCTGAAAATGTAGTGCATTTTCTTATTTTCTTCCACCTTTGATATTAAAATGGCTACACAAAAATTCACCAATTTTGATAAGTTTTTTTAAATTCACGTTGGTATGACAGCTGTCACAGTACAATATAACAAAATTGTTTTGAATGAAGTTGAAGACAACTAAGCGCTATCAGAGCCATCTTACGGAAACAAGCCAAACGAACTTTTTGGCCAACCCAATACTATGGATATTCCTATACACACATACCTATGGGAAACTTTAATTTCTAAATTAGGCAATTTCATGGATAAAAGATTCATTCTTAACATAGATCGTTGTAACTTCAGTATATGGGTTTTTTTTTCTTATTAAGTCGAGAAATTTCACCTTTTCAATTAAGGAAAGCAAGCACTTTATGGCTTCTCTTGGGCATATTTTTAACTAAATTAAGGGTTATTTGAATACAAGCACTGTGATACCACCACAGTCGATGTGATCACTGAGGTGACTGCTGAGTGACTAAGAGGCAGGGAACAAATACAGTGTGAAGATGCTGGACAAAGTGGCGATGACTCAGGTCCCAAGGGAGCAAAGTAGGCTGGTGCAAGATTTCACCATGCTCCTTGGAATGGCGTGAATTTAAAACTTATGAATTATTTCTGGAATTTTCCATTTAATGTTTTTGGACCACGGTTTACTGCGGGTAACTAAAACCTCAGAAAGCAAAACCGTAGATAAGGGTGGGGGATGACTACTATACTCAGAAAAAAAGAATATTAATGAAAGAGTTAAATGATCATAGGTAAGACATTATATGGATTCAGTGCGGAAAAGAGAAACCACTTACTTTATTTTTTTTTAAAGGGAGATGATGCAAACTAGGTGCATAAAAAATTATGGAAGGATTCAAGAGTTTACTCTCAACTGGCCCTCAGGACGGACTCCTATTACATTGCAGAACTGACCACCAGGGAACTAGCAACCCTGAAGGCACCGCCAGACCTGTTGAGTTTAAGAGTTCACATTGACATCTGCCATTCAGGAATGAGGAGGCTGGAATCAGGACACTGCCCCCATTGTGCCATTATGGAAATTGCCTCTCAACACTCATAAAACAATGGGGCGTGGCATGCTGACCAGCCATGCCTCACCCCACCCCACTCCTCCTACACACACACACACACACACGCACACACACACACCTCTCAGCGCTCAGGAAAATGGACATGGACTATTGCTGCTGAAATGTTTGTATCACAACAACCCTTTTTGCCATTTGAAAATAGCCAAGGTTAAGGAAGATGGTCTCAACTTCCCTGTAGCCTTCCCAATTCGGCACAAGTTCACCTGCTTGTCAGAACCTATTACCTGTCCTGAATCCAAGCTGCAGCAGAGGCAGAGAAATGTAGTTTTCAGCTCTCTCACACCTGGGGTTCAGGGAGGGACCCTAGGAGTGCTTCTCAACTGAGAGTGACTTTGCTCCCCATCCCCGGGCTTTGAGGCATTTGTCGGTGTCTGGAGACATTGTGGATTGTTATAAGGTCTACAGGCATCTACTGAGTAGCGGGGCCAGGGATGTTGCTAAACATCCTACAAATCACAAGACAGCCCCATGACAAAGAATTTACCTGGTTTTAGATGGTAATAATGCTTAGCTTGAGAAGCCCTGCTACAGAAAAGAGAGTGAGAGGTTCATGAAACCAAACGACCTTGTCCGACAAGAGTGAAGGATCCAGATTTCTTATACAAATAATTAATCTCAAAGTGGTTTTTATGTTGTTTTGCTTTTTTTTTTTAAGAGAGTTGATTAGAAGCTGGAGTAGTTAGAGGATATTTCACATGACACTCGGCTAAAAGTGCGTTCTAAAGATCAAGATTGTTAAGGATTATATTTGCATGCTGAGGCAATAGGGAAGATGGTAGCAGGAAGGAAGGGAGAAGTCTGAACTGTAGCAGAACGCCTAAGTTAGGGACGAAAAGGCATATTGAGGAGGTAAAGGGAAGATCAGCCTGACTACAGTGGTAAACAGACATTATGGAGTTTCAAAATAGGTGTGTGAATAGGTGGTGTCAGATTGTGAAGAGTTTTGAACATCTGGCTGAAAAGTTTGAGTTGTAGCATTGTGGAAAGGAAAGGCTTAGAAAGTGGGCAAAAGTAGGTTTGGGCACGAGTCTTCCACATTGTATAGTGAGGTCCTAAAAACATTCCTTAGCTTTCCCGGGGGGCAGTCTTCTCAGATACAGGCCCTCTCACAGCCTTCTGTGGTTTACATAAGCGCATTACAGTACATGGTCCTGTTCCTTTTTGCCCTTTTGATAATAAGGACCAGTTGGGTCTTGAACGTTCCCCCAACTCAAAAAGAAATCAGGCAGTTCTGCAGCCTACAAGCCAATCTCTCAATGCACTCACAGCCTCTTAGTCAAAACCAGGCAAAATAGTAAATTCAGTTACATGTATTTTTTCATGTTCGGTGAACTATTTTTATTAATTTATTATACACCACTTAAGATCATTTGCATGTGTAGGGTCGTACAAGTATTACACTCTAGTTGAGACTGTATGTACAAGTATTATGCTGTATTCTAGACTTTGTATGTACAAAGTGGTGTAGTGACAAGATCATGTGAACATTCCGATTAAGAGCTCTCAACACCTGTATCAATTTATTGATTTATTTTGTTCGTGGAGACATTGCTTATCTCTACTCTAGTCTGTTTGACAAGCTGACTTTTAAAAATTGTGTTTAAATAGGTATAACATAAAACTCACAAACTTAACCATTTTAAAGTGTACAATTCAGTGGTATTTAGTATATTCACAGTGGTGTCCAACCATCACCACTGTCAGGTTCCAGAATATTTCTATCACCCAGCCCCCAAACCAATGTTCATTCATTAGTTGCTCCCCCTTTCCCTCTATCCTCTAGCCCCTGGCAACCACTCATCTGCATTTTGTTTCTATGACTTTGCCTATTCTGTATATTTCATATAAATGGAATTAAATGTATGTGACACTTTGTGTCTGGCTTTTTCACTTATCATAATATCCTCAAGATTCATCCATGTTGTGATATATATCAGAACTTCACTCTTTTTTGGATATACCATAGTTTATTTACTAATTCATCAGTTGATGGACCCTTGATTTGTTCCCACTTTTTGGCTACTATGAATAGTACAGCTATGAGCATTCATGTGTAGGTTTTTGTTTGAATAGCCATTCTATGTTTAACTTATTGGTGAGATACCAAATTTTTTTCCACAGCAGCTGTACCATTTTACATCTCCACCAGTAAAGTATTAAGGGTTCTATAGTCTCCACATTCTTGTCAACAATTGGATGTTTGTTTGTTTATTTGTTTGTTTTTGTTATAGCCATCTTAGTGGGTGTGAAGTGGTATTTCTTGTGGCTTTTCTTTGCATTTGCCTAAAGACTAATGACTTTGAACATTTTTCCATGTGTTTGTTGGCCTAAGTGTACTATCTTTTCAGGAGAAATATCTATTCAAGTCCTTTGCCCATTTTTTGAGTGGTCTGTTAGTTGTTGCATTGTAAGAGTCCCTTATACATCCTGGATACTGGACCCTTGTTAGATATATGATTTGCTAGATTTTTCTCCCATCCTGTGGGTTGTCTTTTCACTCTCTCTGTGATATCCTTTTCTGCACATAAGTTTTTTATTTTAATGAAGTCCAACTTACCTACTTTTGTTGTTTTTGCTTGTGCTTTTGGTGTCATACCTAAGAAACCTTTGCCAAATCCAAGGTCATAAAATTTTACTGCTGTGTTTTCTTGCAAGAGATTTATCCTTTTAGCTCTTATATTTAGGTCTTTGATCCATTTTGAGTCCCACCGTCTTCTGAGCCACCTGTCTTCTGTGGAACTCTAATCCCCATGTTGTCCTTACCATCCTCCTTATCCCAGCCTCTTCAAATAAACGTTGACTGCTCACTATCTTCCTACAGTGATCTGCTTAGGCCTCCGTTCTCTGGGTCATGCTCCATTCTCCTGAGACATCTTTCTAAAAGTTCACCACCAAAAAATCTTCTTTCATCAAGGCCTCTTCAAATAGCCAGCTCTTTGCTATTGCTAGTGGGAATTCATTGGGTAAACTGATGGGTATTTAGAATTCAGAACAACTGATCAATAAAAGATTATGCCCTGCCAGAGAAATATTACATTTTACTAGGAGATATTTTTAAAAATAGACTTAATTTTTTTAAGTTTTACATTCAGAGTAAAATTGAGAGGAAGATACAGAGATTTCTCATATATCCCTTGCCCCAGTGCGTGCACAGCCTCCCTCATTATCAATATTCCCCCACCAGAGTGGTGCATTTGTTGCAATTAATGAACTCACACTGATGCATAAAAATCACTCCAAAGTCCACAGTTTACTTTAGGGTCCACTCTTGGCATGGAAGATGCTGTGGGTTTAGACAGCTGTATAATGACATGGATCTACCATTTTAAATACTCTGTATTTTAATACAGAGTAGTTTCACTAAACATCTTCCACGCTCTACCTATTCATCCATCCCTCACCTCTGACCCCTGAAAACCTGAATTTTTTTTTTTACTGTCTCCATAGTTTTGACTTTTCTAGAATGCCACATAGTTCGAATCATAGAGTATGTAACCTGCTGGTGGATTTTTAAAATCAGTTATTGCCATAGTTCAGACAATGATTCCACAAACGCTTTGAGGGGAGAATTTGTGATTTGTCTCCTCATGAGTCCAGGAGGCAGTCAATAACTGTTTATGGAATGTGTGAATGAATTATCAGTAATGACATTTTAATATGTTAGTAGTCAGACATAGGCAATACCTTTGGAAGGAAGGGCTCTATCTGAAGGATTAATTTATAATGAACATCTAATGGGAAATTGAATCAGCAGCGAGAGAGAATCAGAACCAGGGTTGAGGCCCTGGGTGATGCATTCTCAACAAAGTCTTGGACCATCCACCATTCTAAGACACTGACACTTTTATAGACAGGGGCGCAAGGAATAACTGCAGATGCAAATTAGATAATACTTGTGGCTTATAAAATTTCTACATGATTTCTTGTGATATTGTTTATTCATCCTCAGGTTATCAGGGAGAATTAGAACAAGGGAATATAGAACCACCCTTACCTTTATAGGAAAATGAATAATTCTTTCAAATCACTTCATATTTCCCTATACCATGATTATAAGGTACATACACTATTCTTTTCCCTCAAAGAGTCACCCAATTTCTGTAATGTTCCTTCACAAAATTGTTTTGCCAAATGTATACTCAGTATGAGGGTAACTTTATGTTTTATCTTATATTTATTTATTATTAGAATCTTGAAAGGGCTAAACATATCTTTGGCTAGTCAAACACATTTTTCTTTGGGGAGATAAACACAACAAATTAGAAAAGCCCTTTAATGTTGAAATTGTGGGAGATCAAATATTTAATGTTCAACAAACAGCAGAGCAATTAATTTGCCGGAAATTTTTACACAAGTTAACTAACTTCCCAGTGCCTTCATTCATGACCTTAAAAACAAACAAACAAACAAAAACCCCATAAAAAACTATTATTTCCAATGTCGGTCAGCTTGGCCAACATGCTAATTATTGTAATATGTGTGTGTCTGCACATGTATGTGAAGGGAAGTGTGTATGAAATTGCCAACCCCTTTCCCTTGCAGAACTGAAAATTGCTGAAAAGCAATTATAATATTGAATAACGATAATAATATTTCGCTTGTAGCTGAATAAATTTCTCAGAATTCCACTTAGTTGGCCTCTGTAAGTGTGTTTATTTATTTTGAAGAGTGTAGGTGTAGGAGGGCAGAGCCTGTGTCACTGTAGTTTATTCTGTAAAGGGAAAGGGGATTGTTGGTGGCTTTGGAGGGAGAGTGAGACAAAGGGGGACTGCTTAGCAAATACTTAAGGAATAAAACCTTCCTACTTCTTGAAGGCAATAAAAGGTTAATAAAACATTGCAAAGGTGAAAAATGATTATTCTCATTTTACATTTCTAGGTCCCGCCATAAAGTCTGTATGGACAGATATTCTCTGAAAGTTTTGCCTGGGGAGTGTAACTGTGAGGACGCAGGAAAAAGGGGTGGACGTTGCCGAGAATGGTAACCGAGTGGTGAGTTTGGTCCTCACTGGTCCTCTGACCCTCTCTTCTTTTGTGCACACACATTCTCTCTTTGTATTTCCTTTCTTCTTCCTTTTTTAGCCTCTTTTCCTTGTGTATAGTCTCATTGCCTTGGACAACATCTACCAGAAGCATGTTAACATTTTTGTATTTATTAATCAAAGTCATATTCTTTTCCTCAAAAATGTAAAATAAACCCGAATCACTAATTCAAAAGAATATATTCACTTCTATGTTCATTGCAGCATTATTTACAATGGCCAAGCTTTGAAAGTAGCCCAAGTGCTCATCCGTAGATGAGTGGATAAAAAGGTGTGGTACATTTATACAATGGAATACTACTTGGTCATAAAAAAGAAGGAAATCTTACCTTTCGTGATATCTTGGATGGACCTGGAGAGCGTCATGCTAAGTGAAATAAGCCAGTCAGAGGAAGACAAATACCAGATGATTTCGTTTATATGTGGAATCTAATGAACAAAATAAACTAACAAAATACAGACTCATAGATACAAGAACAGACTGAGAGCTACAGGGAGGAGAGGGGCTAGGTGAAAAAGGTGAAGGAATTAAGCAAAAGAAACAAAAACAACAACAACTCATAAACACAGACCACAGTATGGTCTGTGAGAAAGGGGAAAGAGAAAGGGGTCTGGGGGGCAGGTAAAAGAGGGCAAAAGAGGGGATAAATGGTAGAAAAAGGAGACTTGACTTTGGGTGGTGAACACACAATACGATATTGATACGAATGATACAGAATTGTACACTTGAAACTTGTCTAATTTTATTAACCAATCGCACCCTAACAAATTAAAAAAAAATTAAAATAATAAAGTGAATCAAATATCTTCTATTATCTTCCACCCTGGTCTTTCTCCCCATCCCCTCCCACTACCCCCTTCTCCACAAATAAGTTAGTAGTTGATTGTTCCTTATTCATTTGTTGTTTTATACACTAGGTTAGTGATTCTTAGTAGAAAAAAAAAAATTCCCTAATCCTGCCTAAAAAAAATGTGGTGGGGAAAATTGAAATCTCTGAGAAATGTTATATCAGCATACCTCTCTTTGCTATTTAATTTATTTGTTTATTCCCTGCCTTATGCAGGAAATTATTAAGGGTCACTCACAAAAATAAGAATAATTTGGAAAGATAAAATAAATTAAAAGCAGGAGAGAAATGGAGTAAAAGGAAAACTAAAGATGGAAAGTTAAAAAGTACCAAGAGTTCCTTGGCTGGTGTGACTCAGTGAACTGAGTGCTGGCCTGTGAACTGAAAAGGTCACTGGTTCAATTCCCAGCCAGGGCACATGGCTGGGTTGTGGGCTGGTTCCCATTTGGAGGCGTGCGAGAGTCTACAGATCAGTGTATCTCTTGCACATCAATGTTTCTCTGCCTCTCTCCCACCTGTCCCCTCTCTCTCTAAATATAAATAAATATAATCTTTTTTAAAAAAGTACCAGGAGCAAATCATTTTTTAAACTTGTTGAGGTTGGCTCCTCTTCACATTTTGGCTGACTGATGTATTCAAAGAAGCTGTTTTAGCAAAATCCCTTTTTGCAAATGTATCAGGGGGAGACAATCTTCTTCGGAGAGAAGATTGCCTAGATTTCTCTCTGGTTTTCTATTTAGTTATTGTGTCATCGAAGGGAATGAGGCACAGTCATCTCTGCTAGGAAAAAGCTCCTCAAACACAAAAGGAATGAAAAACACGAAGGAATGATGTTAAAGGCCAGAATCTGTAAAAGATGAAAAGTTTGCAAACTCTCGATGTCTAGATAAAGTTTGCATGAAATATTATGTTCTAGGAGATAGTTCGGCACATGCTAGCATTTCTTTATCTATCTTATTCATTTAGTTAAATCAGGATCTCTCCGCCCCAGCGCTGCTGATATTTTGGACCAGATAATTCTCTGTTGTAGGGGAATGTCCTTGTAGGGTGTTTCACAGCACGCCTGGCCTGCTCTCACTAAATGGCAGTAGCTCCTCCCAGTTGGGACAAGTAAAAATGTCTCTGGACATTGCCAAATATCGCTTAGGTAGCAAGATGGCCCCTTGTTGAGACCTACTGTTCCAACTGTACTCATTCATACCAAACCTCCTGGTTAACCGAAGGTGTTCTTCCTTCAGGGAGCCTGAGGCCTTTATTTGCAAAATTGTATGCATGAATTTGGACACTGATGAATAAAGGAAAGAAAAATGAATCATCAAACCGAGTTAACCTGTTTTCTCTTCTGAAAATCCTTTAAAAATAAAAATGTTTTATTTATTTATTTATACAGAGAGGGCAAGGGAGGGAGAAAGAGAGGGAGAGAAACATCAATGTGTGGTTGCCTCTCACGCACCCCGCTACTGGGGACCTGGCCCACAATCCAGGCATGTTCCCTGACTGGGAATCAAACTGGCAACCTTTTGCTTCACAGTCTGGAGCTCAATCCTCTGAGCCACAACAGCCAGGGAAACATCAATGTGTGGTTGCCTCTTGAGTGCCCCTCACTGGGGACCCGGCCCGCAATGCAGGTTTAGTGCCCTGACTGGGAATTGATCCGGTGACCCTCTGGTTCACAGGCCAGCGCTCAATCCACTGTGCCACACCAGCCAGGGCCCTTCTGAAAATCCTTTAAAAATATTTATTGAGTCCTTCTTCATACCAAGTTCCACGTTTGATACTCGTTTCTTTGTAGCTGTGAGGATCAAGCGAGAAGACAAGCAGAAAGTGTTCAGTGCAGTCCCTGTTGCATTATATGTGTTCCATAAATGTTTACCATTATAAACGTTTATTATTCTTGCCATTGTTTTTATCAGTATTTCTTTAAAGCTTCACGGTTGGCAAAGTTATTAACTGAAATCTCTCTTAAGCATCATAAATTAGTGGGTCATTATTGTTTTGCTTCTCTTTTATAGAAGGGAAACTGTGGCTCAGAGAAGAGATATATCCCATTGATAACTGGTAAATGCAAAGCACCAGATGTGATCTAGCCAAATCCAACTCTTTTTCACCTCCTCTGCATTGTCTGCTAAAAAGAGGAAAAAAATGGCACACAAATGCCACAGAGGGGGACATCCACAAGGGATGTGGCTGTGATCAGTTACAAACATCTGCCTTTTCTTTTCCAGACACAGTGACTCCTAGATGGCCAAGTGATATCGGTAGAAAATGAAAATAAAGGCCTGCTTCGGCGCACTTGTATTTTTTTCTGAAACAATCTAGAATTCACGTAAGCTCGTGTCTGAAAAGCCACCTGCCCTTTGTATGTACATCGTAAGTGTACTTCAGAGCCAAGGATTCCCTGTCTTGCCTCATAAGCTCTCAACCTTTTCCAGGAAAACCTTCGGCTCACTGCAACTATGTCACGGATCGTTGCTGTGGTCCCCCCGTACAAGGTGTTGTCATCTGTGCGTAGGCTAGTTCCTGCACGAGAGAGAGATTAACTAGGCCAGGCTGCCAACAGCTCCCTGTTCCCATGTAATATGACTTTAGAAAAATGCAGTTGATAATGTGTGACCCTTGTCTGCCAGAGCTAAGTCCTTGAAACTGAGAGTTACCACGGACAGCTGACAAGGAAGCAAGTGATGCTGTTAGAAGGCTGAGAAATAGAAATCACGAATCAAAGAACTTGTCATTTTCCCATGAAGATGTGACAGAAGTTAGATTTGTTCTGAATGTCAAATTTGGGTTTGAGAAAGTAATGACCTTTATCGAAGAATTAACAGTCATTTCCCCTTTACATGGAGCGGCTCTTTGACTTCATTCCCACCACTAAGGCCTGTCCCCTCTCTCTCCCCACTCCCCCACCCCACACATACAGACCAAGGAAACATTTATGGCTTGTGAATATTTCAACAGTGTGGTTTCAATGGGCACATTAAATTCAGTCTATGTGTTGTGTTTCTGAAGTGAATAATAGCATGCGATGGAATAAAGACCTCCAAAGAGCCATCCCCCTGTTAATAAATTGGCAGGTGAGTGTCAGAGGAAGCCACCGCTCTGATTCCAAAACCAGGAGTCATACTGTAGTGACAGAACATCACCTAGGAGAGTGCCAGGACCTCATCTGCCTAGAAGAAAAAGACATTTTTCTGTTTTAAGAATTATCAGAAAGGAAGAACTAGAAAGAAAAATTAAAATTCAACATACATTTTGAGAAGCAAATGAATTAAAATATCACTTGATGTCTTTAATCTAGAAAACCTGGGAGATGCTCTGTGTTCATTTAAAATTCACTAGATAATAAAACTCTGTACATTAGTCACAAATATTGTATCATACTGTATACTATACATGTACATGGAGTATATGTCTAGCAATCTTTTACTTGATGCTTCTGAATACAATTCTAAATTTGTATGCATCCTGTCTGGGAACTTTCACAAAAAAATCATTGTTTCTGGGCTCGAAGCGGCAAAAGGGGAAATTACAATTCTGGGATTTCCTTGTCTTCTATCACCATGCAAAGCATAAGCATTTGCACATGTGGAAGGAAGACGCCAATGAAGGTTTCAGAAAAACAATGCTCTCCACTCGTGCTACTACCTACATGTTATTATAACTTGGGCTTCCTAGAAAAAGCCACATCTTCTTGTCGCCCAATAACATTTTAGATGAATTGGACTTCGCCTCCTTTTTCAAAAAGGCAAAACTATACCTGAATCATTTTAATCACCACAGAGGGCCCCAACACATATTTCTGGGCCTGGTTGATGTAACGTTAAAAATACTAGAAAGAAACTTTGGGTGAGTCATTTAATCTGTATTTGAAATTGCTCACATATAAAATGTGAGTAATACTGATAGCTAATATGTATTAAATATTTGCTATATTCCAGGCACTATGCTGTGTGCTTTACATTCACTATGCCATTTAATCCTTCCAACAATGTAGGTTTTATCATCCCCATTTCCCAGATGCAAAACTGAGGCTTGGACGTTAATCAAATTGTTGAAAATCATACAAGTAATGAGTGTTAGTAGATATTCAAGACCAGGTACAACTCATTTCAGGACATAAGCTCTTAGCCACATTCTATAACATTAAATAGCCCTTAAAATATCCAGCATAGTGTCTGGCAGAGATAGTAATAAAGCATAGCTATGAATTTAAAGAAAAAAATCTGCCCTTAGAGATCTTCGTTTATGACAGAGGTTTGCAACTTTTGCGTATATTCAAATCACAAGGGCTGTCTTAAAAACAGATAAACGAAGTAAACAAAATAACCTTTTGCTCCTATCCCACCCCATATAAATTGAATCAGAATCTTTGGGGCAGAGACTTAGGTATCTATTTTATTTTGTAATTTTAAAGCCCCTGGAGCTTTGATTCCCAGTAAGTTGGAGAAGCACATTCTGTCCTACCTCTCGCACTGAATGCAGTTACGGAGCTTGGACAGAGTGCATCGAGCAGCTGTTTGGAGCTCCGAGAGGTAGAAAGTGATACGCAGAAAGGCAGGTAGACTGGGAACAAAGCTAGAATTCTCAGTCCCACTAAACCGTCAGTGAGTTTACCTTCATTATTTATTTTTTAAATTTTTTGGCCTGGACTCAAGGCACTCCTGAAACCTAGAAATGGACCTTGGCACCAGCAGAAAGATCTTCAGGAAATGCTCTCTCATTCCAAAACAGGGAGGGAAAAAAGGAGGTTTTCTACTATGCAGAGAGAGTGAGGGAAATCCCTGTTTTTATAATTTTTTTTCTATTCTCTTGTTCCTGGGCCAATGGGCACCTAAAGCTCTGGGGGAAGGGTTTTTCCCCTCTAATGGGAAGAGCTGTGGTCTCAAGAGGGTGAAGAGAGCCCTGCTACTAATTTTTGTCTCCCTGTCCTCCCACTTCTTGGCCCTGACATGGGAACATAGTAGGAAGCATGTGGAGGATTGAACAAATAAATCTCCAGTTTTCTACCACAGAGATAGTATGAAGAAATAAGTTAGAGAAAGTGACCTCAGAGAAATGCTTATGGACTTCTAGTCCCATGAACTGTATAAGCATAGATTTTATCCCAACCAGTATCCGATAGGCTTTAAGAGCTGACCTCTGGGGTAGATACCGCGAAGTTCCAGAATGGCCACTGGGTGGTGCAAACTGTGGGACGGATCTGAAGAGCAATGCATGGCTGTGTAGACAGGAAACTATAGAAGGCTGTTTGGAGCTGTGGCCTGAATCCCACCAGGTCGTTTGTTCGGTGAAACACATACCTTAAAATTCTCCATAGATTTACATTAAGATCCAGCGTCTCATAACACAATTCAAAATGTCCAGAGTAAAAGCCCAAAATTACTCAGCATATGAAGAACCAGTAACATCTCAACTTGCAGAGGGGAAAAAAAGCAGTCAGTAAATGTTAACACTGAGACGATACAGATGCTGCAATTACTTGGCAAAGACTTTAAAGTAGGTATTACATATATGCTTCAAGATGTAAGAATAAATCCTCTCGAAATGGTTGGAAGGAGAGAATGATGGATTTCTCATCAAAGAAACAGAAAGTATAAAGAATAACCAAATAAAAATTCTAGACCTAACAATGGAATTGCTAAAATAAAAATTCATTAGATGAGCTCAGTAACAGATGGAAATGAGAGTGAATAAGTTAAAGATTTGTCAATAGTAATCATCCAATCTGAACAACTAAGTAAAAAAAAAAAACATTGGAAAAAACATAGATAAAGTTTTAGGGACTTATGTGGTAATCTCAAAATGCTTAATATTTATGTTATTGGCTTCTCAGAAAGAGAGGAGAAAATGGAGTATAGAAAAAGATATTTGAAAGACAGTTGCTGAAAGTCTTCTAAATTTTGTGAAAGACACAAACCTATGGATTCAAGAAGCTCAAGAAACTCAAAACAGGTGGGGGAAAAACTTACAGTGATATCCGTGCCAAGATTGCTGAAAATGAAGACAAAGTATTAAAAGCAACCAAATCAAAAATGACACATTATTGTAGGAGGTAATGTTTCAATAGACCGTGGATCTCTCATAAGAAACCACGAAGGCAGAAGGAAGTAGCATGACATTTTTTAAATGGCTTTGAATTTCTCACCAAAAATCATGGAGACCACAGGAAGTGGCATGATATTTTTTTAAGTGCCAAAGGGAAAGACCTACCAGTCCAGAATTTTATATTTAGCAAAAAAATAATCTTGAGGAATGAATGAGCACCAAAGGCATTCTCAGAAGAAGGAAAATTAAGAGAATTCTTAACCAGCAGACCTACCCAAAAGCGAACCTCTAGAAGGTAGTTCAGACAGAAGGGAAATGATACCAACTAGAAACTCATAATATTAAAAATGAAGGAAGAACCATGGAAATGTTAAATGTATAGGAAAATACAGTAGACTACTCTTCTGTAGTCCTTTAAAATATGTAGAATAATCAAAAGCAAAATTTATAAGTGTCTGACTGAGTTTTCAAAATATACAGATATAATACACAAGACAACAACAACATTAATGGGAAAAGGCAGAGGAATCTGTGTAGTGGTAAAGTTTCACCATTCCACTTGAAGTGGCAAAACACTGACCCTACTAAGCAGACTGTAAAAAGTTAACTGTGTTCATTGTAATCTCTAGAAAAACCACTAAGAAAAAGTTATACACAGAGGTATAGCCAAATACACAATAGAAAAATTAAAATGGAATACTAAAAAAAAAACCCATTAAAAAAAAAAGTCAGGGAAGGGGAAGCAGGGGGATAAAAAAAAACAAATGAAAAGCGTGCCTAAATTCAGACACAGCAGTAGTTACCTTAAATGTAGGTTAAGCACGCCAGTTAAAAGACAGAGATTGTTAAATTAAAAAAAAAAAATTCATGACCCAGCTATATGCTGTGTATAAGAAACTCACTTTAAATATAATGAAAAAGGTAGGTTAAAAGTGAGAGGTTTGGAAAAGATAAATCATGCAAGCCCTAATCAAAAGAAAGCAAAGACGCTACACTACTAATCAGGCAAGTAGACTTCAGAAAAAGCAAAATTGTTAGGGATAAAAGAGGACATTACATACATCATTACAGCTACATGATAGAAGGATGCATTCACCAAGAAGATAATAGCAATCCTAAGTTGTGTGCATCTTACAAGAGATTTCAGAATACGAAGCAAAAACTGGCAAAACTGAAAGGAAAAATGGACACATGCACAGTCATAGTTGAAGACTTCAACCATCCCTCAGTGACTGACAGAGTGAGTAGACCAAAAAAATCAACACGGGGAAGTTGTAAAAAAGGCAACAGAGTAACATGAAAATGAGGAAGGGAAGAAGAAAGGAATTTGGAATATTGCAGGCAAATATCACAGATGGTTGTATTTACCTGGGTTATAAAGATGATAATCCATAGAGTGCTTTCACTACAAAAACTCTTATACAAAACCCAAAGCATTTCCATTTGTTTCCCTAAAATCTGATTGACCTGAGGCAAGTCCTCTCTGCCCTCTGAGTCTCCTTTTCCCCAGGCTGAGTGAGTGTCCGGGCCGCCAACTCTCACCCGCCTCCTTCCCACGGGGTGTGACTTGTCCAAGGCTTCCTCCAGCTCTGTGATTTTTCCTGTGCTTTTATTTTCCAGTGATTTTTTTCCTAGGCTGGTGTTTTCAAGTCATTCGGGTGCAGTCAAAATATCTTTCCATCTTTCTAATTGTTTAATTTGCAAAGAAAGTATTAAAGATAAGACAGGGTGGGGTCCTGATTCACTGTCACTCAACCAGAAGGCTGTGGTCTGGAAATCTCCCCTCAGACACAATAATTTTGAAACAAAGGTAGAAACCAGTATGGAAAAAAAAAAAAAAAAGTAGAACAAGTTCCAACCAAACATATTGCTTTATTTTCTGCTGAAATCTTTTTTTCCCCTGTCGTGTAGATACAGCTTAGGCAATATTTAACCAAATATTACTTATGTGTAATGAGAAATATGGTTATACTGCATTTGGAAAGTTATATGTTACAAACAAACCCTGACAAACTGTTCCAAGTTTGATAATATGAGAAGAAACAGAATAAATTAAAAGGTAAACCACATTCTTCTCAGCTTCCTGATGGGTTTTGTCCAAACAGCTTGAACAATTGCAAAATATTATTCAGGTAATTTTCCAACATTATGCTATTATCATTTGAATTTTAGTAAAGTTTATTGAACATTTACCGTATTGTTCTAGTTCTTCTGGACACTTTGGAAGACACAGAGATGTAAAAGGTATGGTCTCTATTTTCTAGTTATTCTGAGAACTTACTGGACTGTAAATTCTAGGAGGGCAGAAAAGTGTGGGTATTTTGCTTGTCATTGTGTAAGCAACTCCTGGCATAGTGCTGCAAGTAGGGTGTGTTTCATATTAGTTTTTGGGTGATACAAGAAATGGATTACAGAGCTAATCTTATTTAGCTCCTCACAGAGAGAATGCATTTACATATAAATATGTGTATATATATACATATATACATTTATTTCTGTTTATATGTAAATATGTAATGAACAACAGTCAGACTCTCTAGTTTGTGTTTACCTACACAGAATTGACGGTCTTCTGAGAGCCCAATAGAGCGATGCTTCTAAAACCAGTCACCTGAGGATCTTGTTAAAAAGGAGATTCTGATTCAGGAAGTCTGGGGCAGGGCCCAAGAGTCGCATTTCTTCCAGACTTCCCCTAACCGTGGTCCTTGGCCCAGACCTTTAGTAACAAGACAAAGCATGCAGTACCAACAGGTGGTGTTTGGGTCCAGGTGGGAGAAGTTACAATAACTGCACTGTGCAGCCCTGACAGGGAGATAAGTGCAGAATTTTAAATAGGAAATGACTGCAGTAGTGAGCTCTTAGACATAAAGAGGTTAAAGATGACCTTCCTAAGCCTCTACAGCCAGTGCAGTTGTGTTCCCACAGGGACTGGGCCTTGGGACTCCTGAGGTTAAACCTGCTGTTCTTTTCATTAGTTGATGTGTATGTTGGTTAAGAAGGAAGTTTACTGGGGTATCATGGATGGAGGGAAGGGTATTCCCAGCTGAGACAAGAGGTGCGTTCTGGGCTGGTAGCCTATGTAATGATTGAGTCTTGGGTCTTGGTTAGTATGTCTGAGCTAGCTTCTTTCCCTGAACCGCGGCCCAGGTGGCCTGTATCTGGTAGAGATGAGGCACGGCGCCCAGAGCACCCCCAAAATACTGTCTGCAGCCTGACTCAGGGTATTTGCCTCACCTCAGCAGCCTGGCGGGTAGCTGTGCGTATTTTGGGGCAGGCTAGTTCAGTTCCATGCTTCTGGGCTCTGAGGCTGTATTTCTAGGGCGTGGCTTTCCTAATCCTGACTTGGAAAATACCTGATTGCCCATTCTGACTTCACAGCCCTGGGGAATGCTATTGCATGTCCTGAATAACACCTGAGAAACAGTTTTTGCCTGTGTTTGTCTTCATCAGACAGGCCCACACTGATAAGAGCAACGGTGTATGTAGGAGAGGGTGGCCATTGAAAACATAAATAAAATCCTCATTTTCTAACTTGCCTGGAAGTCACCAGTATTTTTCATAAAGCATTCATCTGGGGATTGTTTTCAAGGGACTATTCTCCCAAATCTAAGGGCACCTACAGAATCTTAACAGTATCTGCAACATGTCCATTGTAATCAGATGATTTGTTTTATGTGTTGGCTCATTGGGGAAAGAATGCGCAGGCAGGAGACACCACTAAGTTTCTGCTCTGAGCTCCAGGAGGCTTCATTGCTAAATATTTGCAGGTCTTAGGAGTCTGTAAATCCCTGGACCCCTGTTAGGAGTGAGGGTTTTTCCTTTAACGCAGGATTTTTCCTAAGTGAGTGAAAATCTTACAATAAATTAGTATCACCATATTTAAGCCATCTCCTTCTGAGAAACCGATTCCTTTTGGGGGATTTTCTCTCTGTAAATGCTCCCCTTCCTCTCACACTCCACTACCTTCAACTCTTCAATTGAGAGAGACAAAGCAAAAGCAGGAAAGACAAGCACGAATCTTCATGGTACAATGGAAAGGACTTGGAATAAACACACATGTGTCTGAGTGCTGGCTATGTCAGTAACCAGCTGTGTGACCTTTAGCAAGTTGCTTAACCTCTCTTATGTTTCAATTTCTGGTTACAAAATAAAGCTGGACTGGACAATTTACAAAAAAAATTTTTAGCCTTAAATATCTAGAAGCCTACAGCTTATTTTTTTTCCTAGAGCTCATAAGCCCATCCATGGGATTCTGGCTTTTGAAATAAAAACTCATTAATGAGAATAGTGTCCTATTTAGTTTGACATTGGAACTCACTTTAAAACATCAAGATTACCTGGGTAATTGAAACATATATTAAATCCCCACCCAAGTCAAGAGGAGATCATTGCTCAGCACATTTTTAATTTTGAACTAATCAGCTTGGCAGACGGTGGTTGATAGTCCATTTCCATGTCATTTTTCATCTGTGAGGCACTCTTCTCCTTCCTTCGTCCTCAACCTCATCTTAGACCACTTTAACTGACACTCTTGGTGAATCCTTAGTCAGTACCTCCCCCTCCGATGCCTACCCCAGCCTGGGGACTAACACAGAAACATAATACCCCATCTTTGAACAACAAAACATTGATTCTCACAGGAAGTAGATCTGGCTTTGTTTTAATAAAAACAGTCTTAGAACACATACACATGCACAAACCACACATGGAAAAAATGTGTCATTTGTACCTTTGCCTGGAGGAAAATGTTGATACCGTACCATGGTTAATAGAAATTGAATCAACATTAAATCTCTAAATGACTTTTCTCTGCAAGTGGGAGAGCCACACAGCTCAGCACTCAGAAGAGAAAGTCAGAAGAAACCTGATTGAAAGTGAGTTGGCATTTTGGTTCACCAAGAGTCAGAGAGCTGGGAGTCAGATTTCAGGAAATAGAAGGGAGGAATCTGAACTGCATGAAAGCGATTACAAGAGACATAATGGACAATTACATCAGAACTAACTCCAACCTGCCACGAGGCTCAGTCGCTCTTCATTAATAATGATAATGCTGGCGAAAAATGAAATAGATGAGTGAGAGGCCTTGAGTGAACATTGCTTCAGCACACACTCTGCCAAACAAGCTTGCATGTGGCATGTTGTAACTTTACTACTCAGAGTCATAAAAGAGCTGGGCATGATTCCCAGAACATTGCTAACTTTTCTTCTTTCTTCTGTGGTCCACATATTATAATTGTATGATTCCTTTTTTTCCAAAGCCATTTTCAACGCCAGAAATGAAGAGAAAATGCAATGCACATGTTACCCAGGTTGAGACCCAGTTCTTTCCTGACAAGTTCCGCCCCAACATTGAGCTCCCATGGGAACAGTGGTGGTTTAAAGGATACAAGAAAGACCTGCCTTGGTCAGAGATGAAACGGTGCTAGCAGAGCAAAGGGCTTCTTCATCTCTATCCCCTCTCTCTTGGCAGGTGATCTGGACAGGATGTAAGATAACAGCAAACTCAACTTGATTTCTTTCACCCCAAAAGTTCTGGGGATTGTCAACTATCCTTGCCTCCCTTTTTCCAACTCAGAGAAAGAAGTATCCCCCCTCTCCTCCCACACCCCTCCTTGATGTCCTGACTCTGCAATCCGACCCATGCACGCACTGTTTGGGTTCCTAAGCAGAACTGTGGATTCCTTTATTGCTCTCTCCCTTCCATGCTCTCTGACCGACAATGACCCCTTTTCCCAGCTCCTTGGTTCAAATAAATGGGTTATTATTTGTGTTTGCAACCTGTACCTTGGATCCGCCTTCCCAGCTCTGTGCTTGAGGTGGTTCAGAGGGTCTATTCTGTGGAAAAGGAGAAAAAAAGGAACTTGAGAAATTCATTCCCTTACAGGTCACTTCTCCATGTTTCATCCCCCTCCCCGCAACCTGCCCGCATGCACCTAATTTTCAGAGTCCCTTTAGCATGACTTCATCTTTAAGGCAGGTCATCCTTGCTATGTTACCTTTCCCCTGGATCTTTGCTCTGTGAACTTCAAACTCATCTTTCCTGGTAAAAAGATCCTTCTCTTCACCCTGCCTCCCTACCAATGTTCCACCCTGTTCTCTCTTTTTTTTTTTCCTCTCTCCAAGCTCCTTGCGAATGTGCTTTCCCAGGTGAACGGACTCCATTTCTGACACAGGGCAAGCCTACCACAGCCTGCCTTCCACTGACTGCAACTAATAACTCTGGACGAAATACTAAAAGCAACTAACTACCTGAGGACTCTGAAAATAAGCCAGAGTAGGCAGATTGAAGAGGGGAGTTGGAACTTCAAGAAGTTATCTGCAAAGGAATGAATTTCCCAGGCATCTCCCCCCTTTTTATTCAGCTTTGCCTTAAAGGCAGCCCCAAGCACAGTGCCAGGAAGAGGGCAGGACGGTAGCAGGCTGCTCACACTGGGATAATGTTTCTAACTTTCTGGACTGAGAGCTGGGAAATGGGGTCTTTGTGTGTCAGAGAGTGTGGAAGGGAGGGAGGTATTGAAGGGGCGCAGTAATCCTGTTTATGGACCTATGCAGGTGTATGCATGTGTTAGACCCAAATCAACACAGCAAAGTCTTTAAGAGCTGAACCGATATTTAAACCTCAGCTCCACTTTAGTTGATCCTTGGGTGGCATACTCACGGGATATACTCAAAGCTTTATAAGTGTAATAAACTGAACTGAGATTAGAACCACCGCCCACAGAAGTCAAAACAGAACTTTCCGTCTGTACCGAACTAGGCTGGTTGCCTGATGAATCAAGCACACCAAAAAGCCAACACTCTCCGGAGAACTGTAACAAGAATCTACAGAGCATAACATTCGTGATGGCCGGGATTCAATCCAAAATTGCTCAAACATACATAGAACCAGGAAAGGGCGACCAATTCTCAAGGCAAAAGATGAGCAACATAGGGCAACCCTGAGATGACCCAGATGTTGACATTTTCAGGCAGAGATGTTTGAGTAGCTATTAAAACTATGATCTATGAGATGGCAGTAAAAATACTTGCAATGAATGGGAAAAAGAAGTTCTCCGCAGAGAAATAGAAACTATGAAAAGGAACCAATTAGAAAGTATCGAATTGGAAAATACAAAATTGGCTTGCCCTTCCTGAGGGTCTAAGGCTAAATACAACAGCAACTCCTGCCCCACCAGACAGTCATTCTACACACAGTTCCTAATCCCGTCAGTTGAAGTACCGACCAGTTCAGAGGGAGTTGGTTACGAAACAAGGGGGAAAGGAGAGCTGGAAAGGAAACTGCATCTGGTCTCAATTCTATCAAAAACTGATTGAAGACTCTGCAAAGCCCCCCAATGCCTGTGGTGCTTCAGTGGCCCTGCTTGTGAGAGGAGGTTGAAGACGCCAGTTACTCTGAAAACACAGATAGAATGAACATCAACTGGCCACCAAGTAAAACAGATTTCTGATGCAAATAGAAACAAAAAGCTAAGGAAGGATGAAGAGTTTTAAGGATTAAAAAAAAACACACAAAAACCTAAAACGATAATCCTTTTATTTAAGAAGCTGATATTTATTCTTTTAGAAATTCCCAAAGTAAGAGGGCCAGAGTAATACTGCCAATGCTTAACTCCAAAATAGATTAAAAGTTTTTTTTCTTTTTTAAAGGGGTAGATCTATTGAGGAAAAAGTCTTGAAATAACCTATCACTGGTGTTCAGAAGTCACAAGGTCATCATTCATCTTTATAAAAAGAGACACTGAACAAAGACAAACAAGGTAAAGGGTTTACTTTTACATAACGCCAGGGCAGGTAAAAGAAATAGCTATAATTCTGCAGGCCTTGAGCATGACAGAGAAATTTATAGCTTTCAGAAATACCCTATGAAATGCTATACCTCTGGTTTCAGCAAATGCTTAGAGACATCATGAAAGTCCTTTTGATATGGACAAAATTTTCTGTTCACTATTTCTTTTAAATTCCATACACACACACACACACACACACACACACGCACACACTTTTTTTTCCCCCCCGAAGTCCTACAGTCTACTCTCTATCTGGACTTAAGATCAGTCAGGGTCAAACAATGCAAACTTTAGAAGCTTACATTTAATGTTACTACACTAGATCTTAATATTTATTAACGTCAACATGGAACAATGCATCACCCTTAACAGAAGTGAACGTTACCAGTTTCACGAGTTCTCCATTCGGAGCTTGAATAGAACTGCCTTTGTAGCATTCTTTTAAATCAGTCTGTGCACACACACAGGCACGTATTCTTACAAAATGAGGAATAGAAGGGAGAATTAATGTGTCCATCCCCTGGAACCTTGACACAGGTATACCCCTCATTGCAGAGGCAAATGTACTGGAGGCTGGGGTTATAGACTAACCTGTAGCAGGCACGGCACTTCTTCTAAATGTCCTATTTATCTTTTAAGAAGTTATGTAAATTTGAAATCATATACCATAATATATACAGGTTTCTTTTAATATTGAACTAATATTTCCCCCCAAGTTCTCTAGTAGAGAGACAACCTTCAGGTAAGTAAAACATTGGGGAAAAAGCCCACAACACTTTTGGTTCAGTCTACTGGAGATTTCAGTGCAAAGTGTGTTGCTTTGTTTTATCTTTTGAAACGTTCATATCCCCATGCTCAGTAATGCTCTGCACTTTGCAGAAGGATAATACTCAGAAATCTTATAATGTTTTATTAACTTGTGGATTTTTTCTGGGGCAAGAATATCATTTAAATGTTCTCTAAGGAGAAACCAAAAGAGGGGAATTTTCCTCTGAGTTTTCAATTGAAGTTTATAGTGAATGGGAAAATCAGTTCTCGCTCGGATCGCGATGGCTATTTGTGAGCAAAAAATAGTTCTAATTATTCTGCCTATGCAACCAAGATTTTCTGGGACAATCCCAATTTTATTCTTTTCAGTAAATGTGAATTTTTATCACACATGTAGGAAATTTTCCAGACATACTCACATAGGTGATCATAGTCCATTGCAGAAAGCTGTTCAGTGCAGCATTGAGAGCAATGGTAAACGACTGGAGGTGGGTTCAATGCCTTTCAGTAGGGGGATCGTTTAAGAAATTTGAATACATCCGTGTAATATAACACACAGCAGGATCAGGCCGATCTCTGTACTGGTATGGGAAAATAGCCAAGATATGTTGTTTGTTGAAAAATATCAGTTACAGAACAGATGTTTAATATACTTCTATTCGTGTCACACTTAGAAAAATTCTACCGTCTATGTTAGTAAAGGGTTAGAAAATTTCTGGCAGGACATACCAGAAAGAAACAAACCAAACAAAAAACTGCTTCTGGGGTTGGGATGGAAGGTTAAGAAAAAAGGGAGATTTTTACATATCACTCACATGTGCCAACTCCCAGTATTTCAATGTCACTTTCTATGAATTAAACCCTGATTCTCCCAATCCTCATTGCTTCCCTCCATGGTAAAGACCTGGTATTGTCATAACTCATACAGTCCCAGCCACATGATATGTCTTTATGAGACTGACATGAGATGGTTTGAAAAGGAAAGAAGGCAGATGTAAAAACGTAGCTCTGAGGTTGGCTGCTGGGGGCGCTGCAGCCACTAGGCCCAAGTGTGGTATCTGTATGGGTAAAGTATCCCAGCACCAGCGGTATCGAGAAAGCCCTGCACAGAGGTTAGCCACAGGAGCTGCCAGGTGTAGGTGGCAGTGACGCAGGAAGTCAGGTACTTAGGAGCATAATCATTCCAAGTTGTCCAACTTTTGCCTTGAACTTGGCTTGTGGTGGGCATGGCTGGTTCCCTAATATCTATTCTCTCGATCTTCCTTATGATAGAAACTAAATTTTGCCGGGGCTACAAAGTGCCTAATCAGCACCATTCCCTTCCTCAGACTCATTAAATGTAGAGGTGGCCACATTACTCAGTATTGGTCTATAGGTTGAAAGCAAAAGTCTTTTGGGTGACACTTTATGGAAATTATTCTTTTCTTAATAAAATGAAAAAGGAAAGATTCACATGACTTATGCCTTTTGCCCATGATCTTTTAACTGGCCAGGAAATAGATCTGAGGCCTAGGGGGACAGAAAAGCCATCTTGTAACCGTAGAGATGAAAATCAAACAATGAGAATGGTGGAGAAGGTCTGTTTCAGAGGTCCTAGAGTTCTGCCCCACTCTGGAACCCCAGTGTTAGAAGATGAACAGCCCTCTGTTTGGCTAAGCTGCTATAATCAAGTTTCTGTGACCCAAGGTAATCCTTACCAATTCTGGATCCTCCAACGAACATTTGGGATAGAGGAAACAAAGGGATGTCACAGTTCTGGATGTCATGAGAGCTCTGGACAAGGGGGCTGTGATCCTGCAGAGTGAGGGAGTCAGAAAGATGGGCCAGGAAACTCCAGGAAAAGCCAGGCAGTGACCTGGGAAAACATAGGAGGCTGCATATGGCCATGTGCTCAGGTGTCCAAATGCACCTGAAAATCATTGGTCTGTCTGTAGAGCAGGATCCTGCAGGAAACAGAAGGCAGGGGGGCTTCTGGCTGTGGTATAAAAGCTCCACGCTCTTTTCAGAGTCAGATGATTTCTGGTCCTTAGCGTGTGGGATTAATCCTGTTTCCCAGGTGCACGGCCAGGCCATGGTGACGAAACCTGTGCATCACTTCCTTTGTTTCTCTGCCAGGACTCTAACCCGGCTTCAGGCCCCAGTTGTGTCCAGCTGCTCATGAGTGTCAGTAGCTATCAGAGCCTGAAGGTGGGAGTGGAGGGGAGCAGGAAAGGGCTGCACTCCAGTCACCCTGCTCCTAATGGCCCGCCATGTCCTGCTGACTTGTATTACTTTCATTAATTAAAAAAAAAAAAAAATCTCCGCAGTCAAGGAAAGGTGAGTAAAAATGATACATAAGTAAGTAAATAAATAAATAAGCATTAACTGGAAGGGTTTCTTTCTTTTTTAAACTTACTCAGAAGAATGCATTATCTGTTAGTAAGTAGTGTGATTATCTTTAGCATGGAACTGGTATATTTTAGGCAATCCCACTGAAATGGTATAAACAACATTTCCTGTGTCAAAAGCAGAGATCCAAGTCTGTTTTAGAATGGTCCTAATCTCCATCTATTATAATTTCCACCAATAACTTGTCTTTTTATATATGCTGGCATCTGTGTGAAAGACAGCATCCCACATTGACCAAGTCTCCCTCCATCTGGTGACAGGCGGGGGAACAGGAACGTAGACTGTCACTTTATGCAGATGGATTTCTATTAATACAAACAAGTGACCCTAAAAGAGAAATTGGCTAGTTCCAGCATAACTTTAAGAAGATTGTTCTGAATTTCCTGAAAGCAGGTTATTTCTAAATACATGGTGTTGCCTTTTAAACATAGATAGGCATTTTGTCCTTCTCAGAGCTGGTTTTCCAGCGGACT